>JAXGGA010010932.1:0-44643 GCA_038373865.1 Uloborus plumipes
CTTAGGGCATACATGCTATGTGTTCTAATGGAAAAGCCAAACTTTAAAGTGCTTTTTCTCGGTGATCAGTTTTTAGTGTTTCTATGTTACTAGAAATGCTAAGGAATTTTTTCTATTAAAGATATAACTTTAAAGCAATATTTTTTGCATTCAGGATAATATATTTAACAAAACTGTGCATTGAATAAGCGTTTTATAAATTACAAAAATTTTTAGAGTTTGTTAAACCTCGAAGAACAAAATTTTCTAAGATTTTTTTACATAAAAGGTCACAAAATATTTTCTAATCAAAATATAAGAAAATGAATGCACAGATTTGTTGAGGTTTTCCTTGTGATCATTTCGCAAAAAGAAATTTTGAAATTAGTGCAGAAACAAAAAAGCCTTAGGGTTTTAAAAAAACTGAAATTTTCTTACATTTTTCAAATTTTCAAAAAAAGTTTTCAAAATTTTTGATGTTTGAAAATAAATTATTGATTTTTAAACAAGTGCAGAAACAAATATTTCAAAGAATTAACTTTTTCACTTAAATTAAAGAAATTTGTTAGAAAGGTACTGTAACCCCTTAAAGAACTTCTATTCCGTATAATAAAAGCTAGGTGATTATGGAATCATAAGGAAGTCGTCTCGTTCTTGGTAAGTGTCATGAGAAATTCATTAGCTTATATTGCTATCAAACAAGTGTTTGCAGATGTAATTAGTTGAGTAAAAATGTTGATTTTAAGGTAAATAGTTTTAAAGGTTTAAAGATTAAAATTTTTGTAAATTAGTAATATTATTATAACTCCTTGAAAATTGTATACAATTAAATGAAATTTAAAATTTGAAATGAAGATATTTGTGCTCAAAAAAAAAACGAATGCGAAGGATGTTTATCGAAAAATATATCATCTGCAGTTATACTAGAATGCAACTACAACGAGTCTTCATCAACTTCACTGTAGCTATTACTGGAATTCTGCTTTACCAATTCTTAAAGTTTTCATTTTTCGTTTATCTTCTAAAAGTGGAACCGTGCCCCGGGTTCTTGGTCTGAAAAAATACTTTCATCGATTTTTTCTTTATAACAGTAAATAAAGAGAAAAAAAAAATAATTATGAGCTATACTAGACAGCAACTTAACTTGACACTGAACGTCACGACGGGCGGAGTCAATAAGAGCTCACAAGCAGTCAGCAATCTCCTCTAATTCGCCAAGTAGGCTGTGACGTTTTATCTAGCTCGTTTTTCATAGGCTAACGTCATGCTAACGTCACACTGACGTCACGATGCTGTTGTCAAGAAAGGTTGCAGTGTAGTATAGTGAAAAAATGTAATTTGTTAAAAGCAGTATTTACTTATTTATATGAAAATAAATTGTTCTGAGGCAACTATTATTACTGCACAATATGAAGAGAATAATATACCCCTGAATCCATCACATAGCTTCTGCATGCAGGAATATTTCAATTAAGATTGGTTTAATGGACTTCTAATTCGCTGTGATAAGAACTCGGCCGTTATGAAAATTGCAAGTTTTAACGCTCTCGGTAAACGTTATGAGTAATTAATGTGTTGTTTTTAAACTTGTATTAGTAAAGTACAATTAGTTTGCGCAACAATTTTTTTTTTTTTTTTTGTTGGCATTTTTTTTTTAAGTTTAAATAATGATATTTTCGTAAATAATAATTTTTTATTAGACCGCTTTTACACATTTTTATTTTATTGTATTTAATTAAAAATGTGAAATAAGTACATTTGTGACAAAAAATGAATTTTCTTTCGTAAAAATACTTTCATTCTTAATGTGCTCATTGTGCAACGTTTTTAAATTAAAAAATGTATCCAGCAACGTAGAAAAAGCACAAATTTTCAAGAAACAAAATGCCATCACATGTTTGAGGATTACAGGGCTCCATTCTCAATGCTAAAATATAAGCTTCATAGATGTAAAGTCATCCAATGAAGTATAATAAACAACCATGCGTCATCAGTCTTTTTTTTTTTTTTTTTTTGGCAAATCTGTGCTTGTTTAACGTTGCCAATGATAAATATTTTTAGATTAAAAAGGTTACACAATGACTATACTTAGAATGAAAGTGAACTAAAATCAATTAAGAATGAAATCTATATGTTTTACAACTTTATTTGTAAACAGTGTTGCATAATTACGTTGCATATTATTATTTCGTCTACGCATATGTTATCTATTTGTGGCAAAATTTATATTTTAGTGTAGTGTAACAGCACTAGTTATTGGTCAGTTAGACTGCTGATCTTAAACTTTTTGTCAATTCGTTTAAACTGTACTATTTAAAAAACCAAAAGACTAAAACTGTAAACTCTTGTTCTCTGGTAATATAATTCTTAATTATTAAACAAATTACATTTTTTTATCAAGCTTTTTTTAAGTACAAGTTAAAGCTGCAGAAATTATTATTTGTCATTATCTTTGTTAATCCTCTAACTCAGCAATTCACAACATTTTGCACATCATGACTTTTTTTGACAATTAAACAACACGCTCCCCATGTGTGCAGTTGCGTCCACATAAGTTACATCCCGCATGTTTTACAGGGTATTTCATATGTTTGAGACATTTTTTTATGTGTAATTATGCGCATAGCACACAATGATGGCAGAAATCAGAGTTCTGACATGTATTTCAACTTTCAAAATGCATTCATTCCGAGCAATAAAAAATCTAATTTTATAAAATAACAAAAAGTATAACATGATACAATTAATTAGTGACAAACTGAATTTTAATGACAACTATCTAAACAAAATTCAAATATTACATATCTACTTATATTAAAAACTGAGTATCTTTCTAACTATCTTTCTTTCTAACTATCTTTCTATGTCACGCTTCTTTCTCCTGAACGCCAATGACCTGAAAGTCGAACCAGGTACAGATAGATAGGTAATTTTTCAGGCTTCATTAGTTTCAATTGATATAATTATACGATTTTAATTAGCGAAGATATCAATTAATAAGTAGTCAAGTTTAAAGCGATTAAGCCTAATAAATGATTAAATATGAAATCCATTCTTGCAAACCGTCGTTGCTATGAAACAATAATAACAATGATAATGAGAATTTTGAATGAAGGCTTAACTAAATCAAACACGAAACTCATAAGCGGGCCACTTACGTAGAATTTTTATCGCTAGCTACTGGTAATATTTTGAAACATTTATTTGTTGAAGAGCCATTACTACTATTAAAATCTGTCCGCGTCTGTCTGTCTGTCTGTCTGTCCGTCTGAAGCTTGAACTCCTCAAAAACCGCTGAGCGTAGAGAATCAAACATAATACCATTCGATTCAAAATTTTCTAAGGAAGACAATAAGACCAACCGCGTAATTGTACGACGTTAATTAGCTGAGATATTAATTAAAACGTTAATTAAATTCTTTGCACTTTTAAAATTCCAAGACATTTATTTCTTTCCGTTGCCATTTTAAATTAAAGCGTTAATTAAATTATTGAACTATTTAAAATTCCGTCTGAAGCTTGAACTCCTCAAAAACCGCTGAGCGTAAAGAATCAAACATAATACCATTCGATTCGAAATTTTCTAAGGAAGACAATAAGACCAACCGCGTAATTGTACGACTTTAAATAGCTGAGATATTAATTAAAACGTTAATTAAATTCTTTGCACTTTTAAAATTCCAAGACATTTATTTCTTTCAGTTGCCATTTTAAATTAAAGCGTTAATTAAATTATTGCACTATTTTAAATTCCAAAATTTTATTTCTTACCGTTGCCATTTTAAATTAAAGCGTTAAATAAATTATTGAACTATTTAAAATTCCAGGACATTTATTTCTTACCGTTGCCATTTTGAATTAAAACGTTAATTAATTGTTGAACTATTTAAAATTCCAAGACTGTTATTTCTTACCGTTGCCATTTTGAATTAAAACGTTAATTAATTGTTGAACTATTTAAAATTCCAAGACTTTTATTTCTTACCGTTGCCATTTTGAATTAAAACGTTAATTAAATTATTGAACTATTTAAAATTACAAGAGATTTATTTCTTTCAGTCGCCGTTTTAAATTAAAGTGTTAATTAAATTATTACACTATTTTAAATTCCAAGACTTTTATTTCTTACCGTTGCCATTTTGAATTAAAACGTTAATTAAATTATTGAACTATTTGAAATTCCAAGACTTTTATTTCTTTCCGTAGCCATTTTAAATTAAAGCGTTAATTAAATAGTTGAACTATTTAAAATTCCAAGACTTTTATTTCTTACCGTTGCCATTTTGAATCAAAACGTTAATTAAATTATTGAACTATTTAAAATTCCAAGATATTTATTTCTTTCCGTTGCGATTTTAAATTAAAACGTTAACTAAATTATTGAACTATTTAAAATTCCAAGATATTTATTTCTTTCCGTTGCGATTTTAAATTAAAACGTTAACTAAATTGAACTTTTTAAAATGAACGAGTGTTATTTTTTTCCATTGTCATTTTGAATACGTGTTATAACAAAGTTCTAACAATTGTTTTTATTCTAATTATTAATGACATATTTTTTCTCTGGTACTATTTTGAAAATGTGTTTTTAAATAAAATTGCAATTGCTGTTTTTAGAAGGAACTTTTTTGGCTGCGATCCAAATATTAAAAGAACTTTTTCGTTTAGAATTTTGCAATTAATTTTACATTAAGAAAGCGGTTTGGAAATAATTGTTTTTGATAAGGAATCTTATTTGTTATTTAGGGAGAGTGCTAAGTATGCACTACTTGACATCGTCTTTATTTTTGAGGAAGCATGTGTAAATAATTTGATTGATTCTTTGATGCAGGAAAGGTTTTTAGCGAGCTGCTTAAACGGGGAGTAGTTTGTTAAACTTTTCCTTGGTACTTTAAAGGCGAGCCGCCTTGGCGGCGAGTAGTTTATTGAAATTTTCCTCGCTACTGTAAAGGCCAGCCGCCTTGGTGGCGAGTAGTTTGTTGAAACTTTCCTCGCTACTTTAAAGGCGAGCCGCCTTGGTGGCGAGTAGTTTTCTCAAACTGCCTTCACTACATTAAAGCCCGTGCAACGCCGGGCCACGCAGCTAGTCTACTTATATTAAAAACTGAGTATCTATGTCTGCTTTTTTCCTTTGAGCGAGCTGAACTTACTGAAACTTTCCTCACCATCTTGAAGGCGTGAAGCATCTCAATAATTCGAATGATTTTTTTTATATAGGAAAAAAGTAAAGGCGTGAAGCGCCTGTAAGCGAGCCGCCTTGGCGGGGAGTAGTTTCTTTAAATTTTTTTCTCACTACTTTCAGGGCACGAAGTGCCCGTGCAACGCCGGGCCACGTGCGTGGTATGTCTTGAAATCGAATGAACATTAAATTATATCAAAAAATATAACTTCAGAATGAGGTAAAAGTTAGAGAGGGGAGACGTTATGCATCAACATGCCACAGGAAGCTAATCTAGCTGCCCTGGCAGCTAGTTAATATATAAAATTTGCCGTAATTAACATTGCAACAAAAGAAAGTAAAAATGATACTTTTTGTTTTCCCACGGTAAGATTTTTAGTTCCGTTGTTTATACATTTTAAAAGTAGGAATAATGTCACAACATTAGAGATGCTTTATAATCCCATTTAGGGTCGCTGAACACTGGTTGGAAACCCCTAACTCTAACTGTTTAAGGCATGATTTCTCCACGTAGTAGTAATGTAGCAAATTTGAACACTCCGCGATTTTCACGTGTATTATTTTTTTTTACGTATATTTGAAACTTTGTCTGGTTTTTTCATGACTTAAACGTCAGCAATATACTTCCGAAAGCACTTAGATTGACAGCTATACTCGACAGCAACTAAAGTTGACAATGAAATTACTACGCGCGGAAGAAAAACGGAGTTAACAGAAACCTTCTTTGCGAATTAGAGGAGATGGTCAACTGTGCGTAAACTCTTATTGGCTGGCGCGTTCGATTCAAATAGATTACGCTTCCGCGCTACATCGTTCGTAAAACTGAAAATATTAAGAAAATTGCGAATATTATGACCAAAAAAAGTTAACAAAAACTACATATGCGTAGATAAAACACTCTAATCCGATTTCTAAAGGGAAGGATCTAATTTCACCCGAAATTCGGACACCGCGCAAGGAACTACTTCCTCTGCTTGGTCTCAGCTTATTTCTCTATAGTCAAGGAATATTGCAGTCGAGTATAGTCAGTTGTCAAGCCACAAACCTCCTATTTCAATACACAGTTAGTCTTGTAGACAGTGTAATGTTTGCTACTCAAAAAATTTCAAAAAGATATCGTAAAGAAGCTTGAATTTAGCAAAAAGAATACGAAGTAGGATTTTACTTCGAATCCTGTTTTGCGATTTATCTTCTCAAGCGTGCTTTCTAGCTTAATTGGTGTAAATAATAAATACAATTGGTTGTTTATATGTTTTAGGTTTTATTTTAAAAACTACATATCTTGCAGCAGTTCGTGAAAAAGTTAAGCAGTAAGAGTAAAAAACCGATTTAGTCAAAAAAAAAAAGGGCATTTCTTTAATATTTTAACAAAAGTATTAACTTGAGAATAATTTTCTAAATAGGTGCAATTTATACTCATTTGCTCATAGTAATCTTAGAAAAATGTATTTAAAATCTTCCCTTATTATTACTTATTTTCATCGTCTAAAAAACAAAATTGCTGGTACTAAGCTGCACTAAATAATACATATTTATGCCTAAACAGAAAACAAAAACACTGAAGTAGATTTTTACATCGTTTCAAGTATTCTAATTGGAAATCAAGTTTTTATTTTTTTTGGTTGGAATGTGTAGATAACTATGTTTTCTCCCCCAAGTTAAAACTTGTCCCCCCCCCCCCCTTAATTTTAAATACGTGCTTAACATTTTTTTGCAAAACTAATTTGTTTCGTAAACATAAACATTGTTTTGTAGGGTTTCAAAAATATTACATTAGTCACAATGTCGTTTTTGCTGAAAAACTACTTGTCAGCCATTATTTTGCGTCAAATTCTTTTCAGAAATGACACATTTTAACTTTCTGCATTTTAAATCTGCAAATTAAACCATGAATTCTTCTTTTTACTTTAGATTTCAAATAAAAAGAGTTAGAAAATCAGCTGCTACTGTTACGTTAGTCACCTTGGAACTGTTCATTTACAAGTAAAAAATACAGAGTAAATCTAAGAATTAAAAGAAACGCACTCTAAAACCATATTAATCTGATCATAATTATGTATAAAAATTGTGCTTTGTTTCAAAAAAAGATGGGGTAGAAAATTTTCTATGAATTCTTAGATTATTAGTAATCGTGCTTAACTTTCCTTCTGTGTGTTTTACAATGTTATCATGAAATTAAATGTATTTAAATTTTAGTCAAAGCTGGGTTCATTGTTTCAGTTTTTTATTTAGTATTAATTTCTGTCACTGCCTTCTGGAAATATAGTAATCAGGGGAAATTTCTGCTCTAATTTCGATCGATTATACTCCAGCCCCACAATTTCAAAAAGATCTTTACTACACAAATTCTTAAATACAAACAAACTGGGGTAATGCCAGTAACTTCATTTAGCAATTTATAAATTTAGGTCATTAATATTAATTCAAGAAGAACGCTGCTAAATCCTCAAATAACTTTTAAACAAATTAAGACGAAACTCTTATTCTCTAGTGATTACAAGATTAATGTTGTTAGTTTACAATGTGCGGCTTAAAGTACATGATGGAATTGATAATTGCTCTCAAAGAATGATGATCTATCTAGCTACTGATTTGTGAGTGTTACGGCGAAGTGGAAGGAGGGGGGGGGGTCTCTAGAGAAATCACCTCAATTCTCAGTATTTTTTATCTCTCGTTTTGTACATAATACAAAGGTTAACCCATTAATACCTAGCGTCCCTTTTTAGGGACGGTCCAAAAAAGGGTCTGAATTTCCCCAAAATGAACATTTCAACCAAATAATAGTGTTCAATTAGTACCTTGGTACTGTTTCAATTCGTTATCAACAGGTTGCAGCACATAACCATTGTAAAGTGTGTTCTGTGGCAGTTTTAATAGGACCTTTATCAAAAATCACATCATTCACTATCTCAAGAAAAAAAAGCTAAGTTTTCAAAGTTATTCCCAGCTTCCCAGTTTATGTTAATTGCCGATTTTATTTCTTCTCATAAAATGTCTGTTTAAATATTATATCGTAGGCAGAAAAAAATTTCAGTAAAAAAAAGTATGTACCCTCTGGAGTCTATCGTAACTTTTAAGGGACGATTTTTCTTTCCTTAATAAAATATTTATTTTTTACATAATATTTTTTTTATTATTTTTCTTGTATATTAAACACTGTTTGTAACAAGTATACAAAATATCTTTGAAAAAAAAATGTCAGACATTAATGGGTTAACCTAAGGGAGAAAAACAGCACTGCTTCCGTGTTTCCTTGAAAACAAACCGGAATTTTATACATGACAAGCTAATTACCGGGCTTTGCCCGGTATTGCATTACAGTGAACCCTCACTTATGCGCCGGCCCAAGAGACCAACAGAAAAAGGTGCATAGGTGAAAGAGACGTATAAGTGAAAAAGCCAATTTAAAGGAATAAAACGCAACATAGGTTCTAATGAGAGAATGAATAAGAATGTTTCTATAGATAAGGGACATATTACTACGGTTTGCCAATTACTGTCACGTAACTACAATGATAAAGAGAAAACAAACATTGTAGCATACCTAATTACAAACTGCTCCCCTTAAAACGATTCATAATAGGCAATTGTCCCTCTCCAAACTCTAGTTCAAGCGGAAAAATGCCTTCAGTGAGCAATAAAGGTGAAAGATGAAAGTGAAGAAAAAGATATTTGAAAGATAATAAATATTTGGTTTTACATTTTACGGAAAATTAGGCGCATAAGAGAAATATTTATCTTTAGAGCGACTTATAAACGAATGACACTATCATTATTTTGCTATGAAATGTGCTGGGACCATTGAAAATCGTCGTATAAGTGAAAAAGGCTCATACATGAATCGGTGTATAAGTGAGAGTTCACTGTATGTTTAACTTATTTCATGCTTAAATGAAATAGGTGAGCCTTAAATTAATAATTCATTGTTAATCGTAATCTTTGCTGGAAAATATACATGTTTAAATATTATCAATATGTATACTTTAAATGCTTATCTCTATTTTTCTATCTATTCAAAATTGAAAGAAAATGGCCATTTTGTGACAAAAAAAAATTGAGCTTTGAGCTTTTTGGATTTTTTTTAATTTTCAAAACCCCCGCCTATGCAAATTCTAGTGTATCAAGGAACCTCTGTTCCAAGTTTGAGGAAAATTCAACGAAAACTGTGGATTTGTTTGAGGAACAAACAAACAAATATATATACATTCATTCATTTTTATATATGGTTGATTCTACAAATTCGGGAATATTTCTAATATGCAGATTTCAAAAAATTAATTTTAAAAAATCTGAAAAAGAATTAGCAAAGTACTTTATAAGTTGCATAATTAAACTAGAATATCAGCAGAGCTTAAATGTTTGCATTTTATTGCATTTTTGGATTTTTATTTTTTAAGGCATATGTGAATGGTAAAAAGGACATGTGGATGACACAATGGGGAAAACACAAGTAACAAGGTCTCAAAAAGTCATATCTGAATATTTTTCGGCGAAACTTCAAATAAGAACCTACAAATGTAAGATTTAGAACTATTCATCATCAACAATTTTTTACATCTACATTTTACTTGCATTCTGTAGGCCATGTTAATGACAAAGATGAAAAATACTTGCCTTGAAAGTTGAATTTAGCTTTCTTTTTATCAAAAAGTAATTGCAGAACAGCAAAATTAATCTTCAGCCAGGAATAACAAAGTTCCATGCTACATTTTAAGATGTGTTTCCAGATTTTTAAATAAAACATTTCAGAGAAAAATATCTATACTTTTCAGGCATGTGGATGACAGATAATCGCTGGGACAAAGTTTAGATTAATTTTTAGAGACATTACACTGAAGTGACAAAAGTCATGGGATAGCAATATGCAAATTTTCAGATGGCAGTAGTATCGCATAGAACAGGTATAAATGCGCAGTGCTTTTACAGAGCTTTCATTTCTGTTCAAGTTATTCATGTGAAGAGGTTTTAACGTGATGATGACCGCACGACGTGAATTAACAGACTTTGAACGCGGAATGTTAGTTGGAGCTAGACGCATGGGTCATGCCATTTCGGAAATCGTTAGAGAATTCAACATTCCCAGATCCACTGTGTCAAGAGTGTGCCGAGAGTATGAAATTTCAGGCATAACATCCCACCATGGACAGCGCAGTGGTCGACCGCCTGCACTTAAAGATCGAGACCGGCGACGTCTGCAAAGAGTCGTAAATTCTAACAGACAAGCAACACTGCGTCAAATCACCGTAGAAATCAATGTGGGACGTACAATGGACGTGTCTGCTAGAACTGTGCGGAGAAATTTGGATTTCTTGGGCTATTCCATCAGCAGAAGACCGACTCGAGTGCCTTTACTGACAGAACGACATCGCTTGCAGCGACTCTCGTGGGCACGTGAGCATATCGGTTGGTCCCTAGATGAATGGAAAACCGTGGCCTGGTCCGATGAGTCACGATTTCAGCTGGTAAGAGCCGATGGTAGGGTTCGAGTGTGGCGCAGACCCCACGAAGCCATGGACCCAAACTGTCAGCAAGGCACTGTTCAAGCTGGTGGTGGCTCCGTAATGGTGTGGGCTGTTTTTTCATGGCATGGACTTTGTCCTCTAGTGCGACTGGACCGAACATTGACTGGAAATGCTTATGTGCAGCTACTTGGAGATCACTTGCAGCCATTCATGGACTTCATGTACCCAAACAACGATGGGATTTTTATGGATGACAATGCGCCATGTCACCGGGCCACAACTGTTCGCAATTGGTTTGAAGAAAATTCTGGACAATTCCAACGAATGATTTGGCCACCTAGATCGCCCGACATGAATCCCATTGAGCATTTATGGGACACCATCGAGAGGTCTGTTCGTGCCCAAAATCCTGCCCCATCAACGCTTTCACAATTATGGACGTCTATCGAGACAGCATGGCTCAATATTCCTGCAGAAGACTTCCAACGACTTGTTGAGTCCATGCCACGTCGAGTTGTTGCACTTCGCCGGGCAAAAGGAGGGCCGACACGATATTAAGAGGTATCCCATGATTTTTGTCACTTCAGTGTATTTTCACATTATTTTGCTTTTTTTGTGATGTACATCTTCCACACATACACATTCAAAAATAAAAAAATTCTTGAGAAAAAAATTAATTATTTTTTTAAAATCTAGATTCCATAGATTGTGAAAATTATACCTACGGGACAGGGCGTGAGGATGACATTTCAATGTAATATCCTTTTTTTAAACGAATAATAATTAATTATTGACATTGTGGATAATCAGAATTATAGAACAAAAGACGCATCAAAATATTCCCAAAATAGTTTTTTATTAAATTAAAAACAAAGAGCAATCAGTATGGAACACAAATTTGCCCATTTTTGTAGAATCACCCATATATAGATTATCACATTCAATCTGTGAAGTACATAGACTTACTTGCAGCCCATGAGCGATTTATCTCAGATCTTTTTGTTCTCGGAAAGACGAAAAGAATTTCTAAGAACCGAGGTTCTACTTAAAATTTTTTTCCAAAAATAGATATCTAGAGGCAGTACAAATGCGCTAAGCTATAATTTTATATCCTGCTTAAACAATTAAAACATATCGAAATACAAACAAAAACGGTGCAAACATTCTTTGACAAATTTTTTAATCACTTCTGTGTTTCTTCTGAAAAAGAAATTTCACACGAAATAAAGAAAGAAAACAAAAAGATTTCTACTCACATAAAAAAAGCCTTTGCATTCATTCCTTTCTAAAAGCGTGGAAGTTTTATTTGAGATAAAATTTGAAAAACATGCATTAATAAACTAAGAGCTTGTCAAACAGGAAAATGCATGCTTCCCATTTAATTTTATTTAAAACAATGATTAATTCTCCTAGTTTGTAGAATGCATTGTCAAAAATAACGGTTTTCTCGAATAGTTTGCAACGCAAAATAAAATCTCTTCAAATTATTTTAGTTTTAAAGGAGAATATAGAAAGAGAACAACATTTTTCCCGACTTCCGTTTGGTATTAGAGCGAATTTTCTGTGCGCCCTCTGTTGCCGACGACGAGCAAAAATAAAATATTCGAGTAAATGAATGTTACTAGGATGAAAAAGGATTTTCTTTTGTAATTTCCAACAGGGCCGTATTTAAGGGGTTGGTTTTTAGGGTTCAAACCCTCTCCGAAAATTTTCAAAATTGTTACAAAAATGCATTTCTTAGTTTCTCACTGAAAAAAATACTGTTGCTATTTTATTTTAATTTTCTGAAAAAAACTTCGAAACTGCATTTGAAAAATGACATTATCATTGTTGAATAATTGTGCAAATTTAGTGTTGTTTCTGCAGTATTTGTTTTTATTGCAGTTATTGAACTGAAAAAATACTGTTGCTATTTTATTTTAATTTTCTGAAAAAACTTCGAAACTGCATTTGAAAAATGAAATTATCATTGTTGAATAATTGTGCAAGTTAAGTGTTTTTTCTGCAGTATTTGTTTTTATTGCAGTTATTGAACTGAAAAAAAATACTGTTGCTATTGAATTTCAATTTTCTGAAAAAACTTCGAAACTGCATTTGAAAAATGAAATTATCATTGTTGAATAATTGTGCAAGTTAAGTGTTTTTTTCTGCAGTATTTGTTTTTATTGCAGTTATTGAACTGAAAAAAATACTGTTGCTATTTTATTTTAATTTTCTGAAAAAACTTCGAAACTGCATTTGAAAAATGAAATTATCATTGTTGAATAATTGTGCAAGTTAAGTGTTTTTTCTGCAGTATTTGTTACTTTCTTCTATATCTAATATATAGAAGAAAGTATTGGTTTCGTGAAAATTTTAGAATGTCGAATTTTGACGGATTTGCACGTTTTGAGGTGCGCTGAGTCCATTTCGACCATTTTTGGAAAATGTCTGTCTCTGTGTCTGTCTGTGTGTCTGTCTATTAGGGTGGTCTAAAATTTCGAAAGTGAAAATTTTTTGGGTGCTACCCTCCCATTTGGTTCCAATGCATTAAAAAATAAATCTGACAAAATTTGAAAACATTTCGATGATATTTAATGGTGGCTCAATGCAGATGAAGTTTGTATCATTGTGGAATAGAGCGCGTATGAGCACCGAGCACACCACCCAAGTAAGAAAAAATACAATGTCTAATTTTATTAAAAGAAAATAATTCTATTGTCAAATTGCCTTTTTATATAGTTTTAACAGTAGCCATGTAATAAATGGTGTAAATATAAACACTTTTTGTATCTATAAATATTCAACATTTTATTCCCTAAACATATGTTTTTAACTTTAACCTTCAAATAATTTCATAACTGTAACTGTGACCATCAAAACTTCCTAACAGCTTTGGTTTTGGTTTCATCACTATAAGCATGGCAAATTTGTTCAGGAAAGTTTTTTTTTTTTTTTCGAAAGTCTCTTTATTTTGAAACAAGTGAGCATGACAACTATCTCAACAAGATCGAAATCAGACATTTATCTTCTTGGTTCTACCATAAGTGAGCTAAATGGCAGTAAACTACCTTCAATTTGTATGGCATTGGGGTTGTTTCTTCACAATCATATTGACTTGCAAAAAACTAAGAGAATTTTCAACAAATTCAATAGAAGAAATAAGAAAATTTTGGCAGAAAGCCAGAATACCTGTACAAGACTTCAGAAACTGTCAACCCAAGTTAGAAAATCTATTCAGACAGTGGAAGTTGTTAAAGAAAAACAAAAACAGAAATACAGTAACACAGAAGAATAAAGGTGAGTTTGTTTCGAATTTGGGTAATCTTTTTGACAGAGCACATGCTGACTAACATGACTAAACATGATAAAAATATCGCAAGATAGAGTGTTCTTGTTAGCTCAGCGTGAGAAAGGAAGTAGGGGATCAATGCTAGGTGTTAACAAGTGTCTTGAGAAAACTGAAAAAATGGTTCATCTAAGGGAAAAAGCAGAGCTCAGGAGGTCACAACAAATGAAACAAAATTGCGAAGAAATGGAAGCCACTGTGCAACTGATATCTTCTGATGAATAAGATGAGTTTGAATATGAAGAGCAAGCACGATTTAAAGTAAAAGAACATGATATTCAAAAAAAGAAAGAAAATTGTGACACCCCATTTAGCAGCAGCTTTAGACACGACAAAAGTTTCTGATCGGAATGCTGTTTGTTGTTGCTGAAGCAGCAAAGAGCTTGGGCTGTGAAGTAAATGACATTACTCTAAGTAGAAGTTCTATTCGCCGGGAGAGGATGCTCAACGCTCAAATATGTATCATCATTAAGTCAAAATATCCATCAGTTACTTACAGTGGCCAAACTTGCATCCGGAACTGGAGAAAGTCAAGCTGTTGCAATTTATGAAGCTTTGCAGGACTGGGGCTTAACTGACTAAGTTTCTGCTATGTGCTTTGACACAACGAGCGTCAACACTTGTCAAAGCAACGGTACCTATGTTTTGCTAGAGCAAAAACTGAAGAAGAATTTGCTATATTTTCCATGTCGACATCACATTATGGAATTAGTTATTGGTGCCGTTTTACATAAATGCTCGGGCTGTTCTTCCGCACCAGAAGTGCCCCTCTTTAAAAGATTCCAGGCCTACTGGGGATTCATAGATAAAGACAGCTACATTATAGGAATCAACAATAAGGACATTTTAGCACAAGTGGCTGATGTAATGGATGACACTATAGATTTTGCAGAAAGATTCTTACATGAGAAACAAGTAAGGGATGATTATAGAGAATGTCTGGAATGAAACTTAATATTTCTTGGTAAAACCCCTAAACGTGGAATCAAATTCATTGCCCCTGGGTCTATGCATTATGCTAGATGGATGGCTAAAGTTTTATATTGTTTTAAAGTATTGATGTTTAGCTGCCAGTTCACCCTCACATCAATAGAACAAAAGGGGTTGCAAAAAATGTGTATATTTGTTATACGTGAGTATTTGAAGGCTTGGATGACAGCTTCTTTGCCTCAAAATGCACCGTATAATGATTTCAATTTTATTAAATCCTTATTGGAGTACAAAAAAATAGATGAAGACATAAGCAAAATTGCAGGACTTAGTTACAAAGCGGTCAACTTCATTATTTGAAAGCATGAATTTACCTCACACCTTCATTTATATAGATCCAGAAATCTGGGAGTTTCAGGGTAATTTTAAGAAATCATTAAACATAATTCAAGGAATTTCAGTAGTTAATAATCATGCTGAAAGAGGTTATAAAAGAGTTTAATGGGAAAATGACATGTAGCGAAGAACAATTACAGTTCTTGCTGCAAGTTGTGGAAGAACATCGCCGAGCTTATCCTGATTGTAGAAAACAGTTTATAATGTAAAGCACATCCAAAACTTTTTTTTAAATTATTACTATATTATTATTTTAAATATACCAAATGCTACAGATGTTTATGAAATAAAATTATATTCCTTTCCCCGCTTTAGTTTTGTTTCTATTTGTGTTTATAGCCTAAAATCGAAAAACGCAGAACTTTGATGCTGTTGAGCCACCTCTAAATATTAAAATAATGAGCTTAAACTTCACAATTATTATTTTTCAATTAAATGGAACCAAATGGGAGGGTAGCACCTATAAAAATCGAATTTTTTTTAAAAACGGCCTTTTTTTGGACCACCCTACTGTCTATGTGTGAGTGTGTATGTGTGTGACCAGTTTTTGTGGCCGCGCTAGAGCAAAAACTACTGCATGAAATCGAACAAAAATTTTTGCACATATGTACCACCATGTGAACTGGTGCACCTGACTTTGTTTAGCGAATTCCTCCAAGGAGAGTGGAGCAATCGCACGTGTTCTGCGCGTGGGTGATTGCCATATCTCAGGAAGTAACCGGCGGAATCAAACGAAAATTGGTCCACAGATAGACCCTACTGAGTTCAGGTGCTGATTCAATTTGCGTGTCAATATCTTGAAAGAGGGTGGAGCAATCGCACGTGTTCTTCGCGGGGGTGATTGCTATATCTCAGAAAGTAACCGGCAGACATAAACGAAAATTAGTCCATAAGTAGACCCTACTGAGTTCAATTGCTGATTTAATTTGCGTGTCAATATCTCGAAGGGGGGTGGAGCAATCGCACGTGTTCTGCGCGGGGGTGATTGCTATATCTCGGGAAGTAACCGGCGGAATCAAACGAAAATTGGTCCATAGGTAGACCCTATTGAGTATAGGTGCTGATTCAATTTGTGTGTCAATATCTCAAAGGGGGGTGGAGCAATCAAAAGTGCTTCTTTTGTCATTGCACCTACTGTATCTCGAGAAATATTGCCGAGATTTGAATGAAATTTGGAATAACACTAACCCAATATGGAAGCAAGCATCGATTAATTTTTGGCGCCAATCGCCCCAGGGGGAGGGTGGGGTGATTTTTGCGCTTAATCAACAATGCGAAAAATTAATTCATTAAAAAATAGCTTTCACGCTATTTAATTATCAAAACAGCTGAAAACTTTCAACGATTTGAAATGTTTAACTGTTGCCAACTTCTTTTTACTAACAAATAAAATGTTTGCAATTAATCTAAACAAGGCTTTTGCAATGATTTCCAATTTCGCTCATTGATTCTGCTTCTGCAGGGGTTTTTCGATAATTGGAAAATTGGAGCTGTCTCCAATTATTCGGGCGAGTACGTATTTTATTTTGTAACCGGAATTCATAAGATAGATATAGAAGAAAGTTTCGTGACGGCCACGACAGCTAGTTTTTATTGTAGTTATTGCAAACATAATTTCTTAATAATACACCTTTTCCTTCGAATTTTTCCACTAAAAAAACACCAAAATTCTTCAAATTTGTCAATACCAAACTCTATATTTAACATATCTTATAAATGTCGCTAGGTAGAAATTTGAAAGATACTCCTTCGAATGCGTGTTTTATGAGTAAACTCATCCATCCAATTTGTTTTTTCTTCATTGCAAAGATGAGTCATTTTTTTAAAAACATTTTTTATGTTTTTCACTTCTAATTGTATCAAAAATCATCAGGATATAGAACGTGAAATCAAATTTTATTGACTTCATAGATTTCACGAGAAATAGGTTTGGTAAAACCCTCCTCGAAACTAAGGTCTGGTGACGGCCCTGAATTTCAATAATATGTATCTACGTATATTAAAAACTGAGTACTTTTCAATCTATCTTTCTTTCTTTCTAACTATCTAACTATGTCAAGCTTCTTTCTCCTGAACGCCAATGAACTAAAAGTCGAACCAGGTACCGATAGATAGGTAATTTTTCAGGCTTCATTAGTTTTAATTTATATTATTATACGATTTTAATTAACGAAGATATCAATTAATAAGTAGTCAAATTTAAAGCGATTAGGCCTAAATGATTAAATATGAAATCCATTGTTGCAAAACGTGGTTGCTATGAAACAGTAATAACAATGATAATGAGAATTTTGAATGAAGGCTTAACTAAATCAAACATGAAACTCATTAGCGGGTCACGTACGTTGTACTTTTATCGCTAGCTACTTGTAATTTTTGAAATATAAATTAGTTGAAAAGCCATCTACTTATATTAAAAACTGAGTATCTATGTCTGCTTCTTTCCTTTGAGCGAGCTGAACTTACTGAAACTTTCCTCACCATCTTGAAGGCGCGAAGCAATCTCAATAATTCGAATGATTTTTTGATGCAGGAAAAAAGAAAAGGCGTGAAGCGCCTTTTAGCGAGCCGCCTTGGCGGGAGTAGTTTCTTGAAATTTTCTCACTACTTTCAAGGCACGAAGTGCCCGTGCAACGCCGGGCCACGTGCGTAGTATGTCTTGAAATCTTATGAACATTAAATTATATCAAACAATTTTACATCAGAATGAAGTAAAAGTTAGAAAGGGGGGACGTTATGCACCAACATGACGCAGGAAGCTAATCTAGCTGCCCTGGCAGCTAGTTTTTGTATAAATTCTGTTGTTTTCATTTACTATTTGCATCTATCAATACATCGTTTATTAAGTACGCATTAAGAATTTGAGTTTGGGGGAACATTCAAAAATTCACCAAATTAAATATTTTGGAGGGGAAGAAATCTCAAATACCAAATGAAAATCAAAATTTTGCCGCTATATAAAATACGGGTAAAGGTATAGACATACACGTAAAAAGTGACAGTCTAGCAGTTAAAAATCGCAACACTGCAATGTTGTCTCCAAATTTGACGAATCGTCAAACAAATTTTGCCGAATTAAGAAGTTTTGTTAGCAGGGTCGCCCCGAACTAAAATTTTTGGGAGGGGAAAATTATCAATTTGCCGAATGAAGTTCCAATTTTACCGAATGATAAAATACAAGCATGCACATTGCACACATGTCGTACATGCATAACATTTAGTGAGAAAAAACATTAGGCATATTTTAAAAAACAATTCTAAAAACTGAAAAGAACAAATAATCTCAATGTTGCAATTTGTTGTCTTCAAATTGCCGAATCGTCAGGAAAATGTGCCGAATGCGGAAATTATTGGGAGGTCACAGTGACCTCCCGTGACCTCCCATCGGGGCGCTCCTGTTTGGGAGAACCAAGTGACCTTCCGTGATATCCTACCGTTGCACCCCTGGAAATAGTGCTCACTGATTTCATAGGTTCATGTGTTGTTGACTGTAAATTGAGTAATTCTTGAATGGGAAATGAGGGTTCTGTGCATTTTAACAGGAATCAAAGGTCGAGGATAGACCCTCCATAAAACGTGGATATCTTCAAAACGTGGATTTTGTTTTTCCTTGCAAACTCTAAATTTCAATATTGCTAATATTTCTATATTCAGAAACTTTTAACCCATTTATGCCCAAGTTTTTTTTAACAATTTTTTTTCAATTTTTATCTGCTTAAAACTCTTACTTGGAATGGTTTACATACATTTTAGGCTTGAAATAGTTCGCCGTTGCCATATTTATTAAGTTATTTAACGTCCTGTTTATGGGATATTTTGCAGATATGGGAGCAAAATACGACTTATTAGACATTACTTTTGCAAAGTAACATTACAGAAGGCATCTCTGATCAATTTTAAGCAAATCATTTTAAAATAGTTAAATTTTATGAAAAATAAGCTCGCAAAAAAAATTACTTTCTGTGGCTACCGATGCTGGATCGTTGCTTGACTGATTTGCCTGAAAATAGCTGTCATTAAATAAACTCTGATGTCCAAATAGTGGCGCTAACTGGTTTTCTCAAGAAGAAGGGCTATTTAAGGTGAGAAGGGACTTTCAGATGAGCAAAAAATGGTCAAAAAATCGGTTCTTCTTTGATGATATTTCTAAAAACTATATGATTGAAATACATGTTATTGCTATTGTAAATAAATAGCTTTACCTTATTTGTGGTGAATTTGTATTCAAAACTAATTTAATAATGAAATATACAACAGTAAATGTTGATTTTCTCAAAACATAATTTTACGCGTGTTTACAAATTTCATACTGCTCCAGTGTAAAAAATTATTATTTAAATTTGCTAAAAATGTTTTGCCATGTACTTAAGAGGTTTTTTAACATTTTGTTGGGAAGGAATTTTCTATTTTACTAGCTGTGTTGAATATATTTGCTATGTTTTATTGAAATATGGATATCTTTCACAAAAAAAAATGTAAATTTTAGTTTGTTTTTTTTCTTTAATTTTTGCCACAATATATAGAAAAAGTACTCCCAACATTTCACTTTCTGGTATTTTATGTTCCACATTTTGCTTGTATTTTATCATTTTGATGAAATTTCAGGCGCTTGGAATAAAAAAGAAAAATCGTTAAAATTCAAATTTTAAATTTAAAAAAAAAAACAAATTTTAAAATATTTCAACGAAAATTTTTATATGTGTTAGTTTTTGCAACATATAGCTATGCTGCAAATTTCAAAGAAATTCATTGAAAATTGCTAAAGAAAAAAATGATAGTCCCTTGTCGCCTTAACTTGTGAAAAACAGCTTTAGTAAAAGGATATACCCATTACAGGTTTTTGTATGCAGTAACTAACAAGCGTCCCTTTTTTAGGCTAACTGGGCATAAATAGGTTAATACAAAAGTTTTTCATAAGTAAAAATGTTTTTAAAGAAGCAAACAGAAGATCTCAAAATAACTCCTCGATAGAAAATAAAAGAATTTCTTTGACCATTACTGGTAAGCAGAAGTGATTTGTCTAACAGAGCCTAGTGTATGAAATTCAAATAATTAAAAATTTGTGATAAAAGCGCAATAAATAAAATCAATCTCTCAAATGTATCAGTTAAAAAATTAAAATTATTTCTGGTTTCTCTTATTCTGTCGGTTTTTGTAACACCCTGTGGATTCTTAAGTACACCCAGAAGCAACTTTTTTCTACAGACTGCAATGAAGATTGAAAACCTAAAAATGGTCTGCAAGGTTAACCAACGTTAGGTTAGTCGAAACACTTATTATAAATCATCACCAAAGAAAGCATAAAAAATTTCTAAATTTAAAAATTACAAGAAAAACGTAGTTCAGAATAAGACAGTATAGAGAGATATGTGGCTGTTGTTTAAAGACCTATGCTGGTAAATGGGAAGTAGGTTCATTTAGTTCTTGATGAATTTCAAATCTGATTCTCAATTGAAAACATCAGTTTATTATTCTACCGAAATATTAAATTCAGTAACGAAATTGTAAAATATTTCTCAGCAGTTTGACAGGCAATTTTATATATTCTCCCAAAAAGTTCGGTGCTAATTTTTTTTTTCATTGTCGCATCCCCCATTAAAGCAATACGTTCTTTTTGAAAACTGTGACGTAAGAGTTTGGATGTGTTAAGAATAATTTGAAAGAAAACGACTTATTAATACGCTTTTATTAGTTTCACTTATAGGTGTGTCTGTATGTAACTCTAAATAAACGATAAAATTCACGTTCTTAACGCACATAAAAGTAATACAGGGTTATTCTAAATGATGGACCCCTTTTTAAAAATTCATATTTATTAAAGTATAAATCCGAAATGAACAATCTTTATTGCAATGGAAAGATGAAATTTCAAATTTTTTTTTAGTGCAAATTTTTTTTCTGAAGCTGCAAAAAGAGGGCGCACCAGTTGAGAACACCAGTTGCATCGGATTGGATTATAATTTGATTTACTGGCGCAGCTGAGGAAAATGGTGACCGTGGACCAAAAGGTTTTCTGCGTTCTTCAGTTTGTAAAAACTGCGTCACAAATTTTAGTGCAACGGGCAATTCCTGCCAAACTTGGAATTAAAGCCCCAACTAAAAAAAGCATAAGCTGTTGGTTTAAGCAGTTTCAAAAGACTGGTAGTGTTTGTAAAAGGAAAAGCAGAGGAAGACCGCCTCTGGTTACCGCACTCATGTTTGCCGTACAGCACGCGGTGAACACATTGAACATTTATGATTATATATGAGAAAAAAAATTTCAAATCTCGTCTTTCCGTTGATATAAAAAATGTTAATTTTCGTTGAAAACTTTAATAAATATGAATTTTTAAAAAATGGTCCATCATTTAGAATAACCCTGTATATTTAATACCATTGTTAATACTAAAGGCTAAACTATATTACATGTTGATGTATTATAATTGTTTCAGTTATTTGTGTATGAAACTATGAAAAAGATAAAATTCACGTTCTTTGTAAATATAAAAGTAATATATTTAATACTATTATTAATACTAAAGGCTAAATTATGTTTAAAAGCGTATTTTTTAGTTTTTTTAAACTACAATTTTTATTATTTTTCTACTTTAAATGAATCTTATGTTAATGTTACATCATATACGTAGAAAATTTCTTTTCAATCCAAGAATTTCTCAGACACAGCGAAAAAGGATCAGAAAATATTTGCTCCGACGTTTCAAAAAATGTAAATAAACGTTTAAAGTTTTCTCTAATCGCCGTGAACATTAAAAAAGATCAGATATTTAGCGAATGTCTTTAAAAAAAACTGAGAACTTGAGCAATAATTTTTGATTTACCTTAAAGATCCTTAAAGTTTGCTCACATAAGTCAAACATAAAAGTCTCGTAAATGTTCGCCAAAAATAAATATTTAAACTTGATCAGCGTATGTTTTTTTTTTTAAATTTCAGAATAGCCTACAATTTTTACTTCCTTGAAAGACTTCTTTCAGATTATGTAATCATTTTAAAGGTTAATTTTTAAGAAAATCAAACTTTTCGCATTAAAACGTTTCATTTTAATCTTCCCAAGTTATGTGTTTAAAGCAGATTTTAGTGCCAAGAGCAAATAATTTTCTAGTAATTGCGAGGAAAAGTGTTTATTGGATAAATTTATTTTAAAAAGAGGACTTCTTTTTGAAACTAAGACTTTCAGAAAAAAATTTTAAAACTTATCTAAGCGTTTTATTATGATTTTGGCTTAAGTGAGCGATGCGTGCTCAGTGATGGCCATATAGTATTGGCAGGTTTTGATTTCCTAACCTACAGTATACTAATCCAGTATTTTGCCACTAAGCCAAAAGGACCTCAACATCCGCCATCTTGTCCCGCACGTGACGCTCATATGTTTTACCAAAAAGTAGTGACTTAAAGGTTAATGAACAAAATTGTGTTGTTAAGAAATCACAAACCGGCGTGGAATTTTTAAAGCAAAAAAATTTTTTCGTATCTTTTAAAATTACTACAGTGAACTCATTTATATACCGCCTCATTTATGCGCCTTTTTCACTTATAGGCCTTTTTCACTTATACGCCGATTTTGAATGGTCCCAGCACATTCCATAGCAAAATAACGATAGTATCATTCTTTTATGCGTCGCTCTAAAGATACAAATTTCACTTTTGCGTCGAATTTTCCGTAAAATATAAAAAAAATAACTTATTTTCTTGAAAAAAATAAACATTTTTCTTCACTTTCCTCTTTAATCTTTCGCTTTTATTGCTCACTGAGGGCATTTTTTCCGCATGAACTAGGATTCGGAGAGGGACAATCATCTACTATGGAACGTTTTAAAGGGAGAAATTCGCAATTAGGTATGCTACAATGTTTGTTTCCTCATTATCATTGCAATTATATTACAGAAATTGCCAAACCGTAGTAATAGGTCCCTTTTCTATAGAAACATTCTTATTCATTTTCTCATTAGAACCTAGTTGCGTTTTAGTCCTATAAATAGGCCTGTTCACTTATACGTCTCTTTCACTTATGCGCCTTTTTTTGTTGGTCCCTTGGGCCGGAGCATAAGTGGAGTTCACTGTACTTTTTAAGGACATTTATGGGCATCACACGCGGGACAAAATGGCGGCGTTTTCGTAGAATGACCCTTTATGATATAGAAAGGAGTTTGTTTTTCACAAACCTTCTAAATGGCGATATAAATGTGAAGTGTATTTCAAGCTTCTCCACTATTGGTTCAGTAGATTTTGCAATAATTGATGAGACATGTGAATGTTTAACTTGTCAAATCGATTTACATTATAAAGCAAAAAGTAGAAAAAAGTAATGATAAAGATGGTGCCATACTTAAGAGTAAATGGGCCCTCGTGTAACCGTTTCTGTCCTCATATGGTCAGAAGTGTATTAAACCAAAACTTAAATAAAAACTCACATTGCAGGTTAATTAGGCCGTACTAAAGCTATAAAATAAGGAAAATTTTAAACTTTGGACTTAATCGATGTGGCAAGTGAGGCACTGATATGAGTCAATACAGACCGTACGATACATAAAGCTACAACAATCTCCAAAAGTGTGCTTAGTTTATTATTCAACTCAGAAATATTTGGATAATTAATGATGCTACCTTCTTTAAGTCTTCAATTTAAAAGTAATATTCATGAATGTAGAAGGGTGGAAGTATGAATTAAGAAAAATTTCATTTCGTTGTTTTTAAAGAAAAAGAAAAGAACTGCAGTACATTTTTTAAGCGATAATTTATTTTTTTGCTATTAATTACTACTATTAAAATCTGTCCGCGTCTGTCTGTCTGTCTGTCTGTCTGTCCGTCTGAAGCTTAAACTCCTCAAAAACCGCTGAGCGTAAAGAATCAAACATAATACCATTCGATTCGAAATTTTCTAAGGAAGACAATAAGACCAACCGCGTAATTGTACGGCGTTAATTAGCTGAGATATTAATTAAAACGTTAATTAAATTCTTTGCACTTTTAAAATTCCAAGACCTTTATTTTTCCCGTTGCCATTTTAAATTAAAGCGTTAATTAAATTATTGAACTATTTAAAATTCCAAAACTTTTGTTTCTTTCCGTACCTATTTTAAATTAAAGCGTTAATTAAATGGTTGAACTATTTAAAATTCCAAGACATTTATTTCTTTCCGTTGCCATTTTAAATTAAAGCGTTAATTAAATTATTGAACTATTTAAAATTCCAAGACTTTTGTTTCTTTCCGTACCTATTTTAAATTAAAGCGTTAATTAAATGGTTTAACTATTTAAAATTCCAAGACTTTTATTTCTTACCGTTGCCATTTTGAATAAAAACGTTAATTAAATTATTGAACTATTTAAAATTCCAAGATATTTAGTTCTTTCCGTTGCGGTTTTAAATTAAAACGTTAATTAAATTGAACTTTTTGAAATGAAAGAGTGTTATTTTTTTCCATTGTCATTTTGAATACGTGTTATAACAAAGTTCTAACAATTGCTTTCATTCTAATTATTAATGACATATTTTTTCTCTGGTACCATTTTGAAAATGTGTTTATAAATAAAATTGCAATTGCTGTTTTTAGAAGGGACTTTTTTTGGCTGCGATCCAAATATTAAAAGAACTTTTTCATTTAGAGTTTTGCAATTAATTTTACAGGAAGGAAGCGGTTTGGAAATAATTGTTTTTGGTAAGGAATATTATATGTTATTTAGGGAGAGTGCTAAGTATGCGCTACTTGACATCGTCTTTCTTTTTGAGGAAGCATGAGCAAATAAACGCGATTGATTCTTTGATGCAGGAAAGCTTTTTAGAGAGTCGCTTTAGCGGGGAGTAGTTTGTTTAACTTTTCCTTGGTGTTTTAAAGGCGAGCCGTCTTGGCGGCGAGTAGTTTACTGAAACTTTCCTCGCTACTGTAAAGGCGCGCCGCCTTGACGGCGAGTAAACTATTTAAACTTTCCTCGCTACTTTAAAGGCGAGCCGCCTTGGTGGCGAGTAGTTTTCTCAAACTGTTTTCACTACATTACAGCCCGTGCAACGCCGGGCCACGCAGCTAGTATTAAGATTATATTTTGTCAACAATATGGAAAATATAAAATTTATAAATTATTTCTGTTTGATAAATATATTATGAAATAATTTTTTACTTATTAGTTTATATATTTTTTCATTATTTGATACATGATTTATAAAATATTTTTTTTTTTTTTTACTTAGAAAGCACAGATAGGTCCATGATACTTAAAAAGGTTAACGCATCTCATTGAATCTCGCTTTTAAAGCTGGGATTTTAAAATAATAATAAGTCTATGAAGCAGGAGAATAAAAAATTACCCTTAACGGAAAGAAATAAACTTTTAGAGGGAAAATACCGGAATCACTCTTATGTAATTAAAATTAAATAAAGTGGGTTTTCTTACGTATGCGCGATTTCTTCCTCACAGTAAGAAATTCTTATCAAGGAAAAGAAGAAGATGTTGATTACGAAAATATGTAGTTCCATCTAAGAAAATTTACCTAATTTAGTTATGAAAGTTCTTAAAAACATGAATTTTCTTTTGATGTCACATTTTACATAGAACCATATATAAATTTAATGGTGAAGTAATTACTTTTTCTCTGCAGCGGATTGAGTTAGAAGGTAAAAAAAGAAATTCTAAGAAAATTACCATAGTATTCTTCATTGTAAGAAAATTGAAAGAAGCTGGAAATATTTACTTTTGCGAAAGTTTTGAATAATTAATGTTTGAGAATCTGAAGTTGTTTGCAAAAATTTTAGATCATAACAATATATTATGAGCACATTCTCAAGTATGTAAAGAGTAAGGAAAAGGAGTTTGTTGTTGTGCTGTTGATGTTGAGATTTAGTATATTAGCTTCTTGAAAAGAATTACTTTAAAAAATCTGCCATTTTTTGATAACATCTCCATTTTTAAGAATATTTTTTGGTGCTTCCGTACAATCCCCTCGACTGTTTTTCGCCAAATGAAAAATAGCCACCAAGTTGGCGATAGAAAACCAATGATGGAGCCACCTAACTTACTCTACTCATTTTTGGGGAAAAAATCTTATGGTAATGTTTAATTTATTCAAATTTAACAACTTGGGTTTTTTTATCTCATTTTTTTGCATTTGGCGAAGATTTTGGCTTTGCAAGAATGGTGGACAGAATTTCATACACATTTTCAGATACATTTTCGTCTTTGATAAATTTTTTGTATTGTTAAATTTACTATTATATTTCTATTAGTCCTTATCACACATTGCATTTTCGATGCGTTTTTTGACATTTTGTTGTTAAAAAATGTTTTTAGATGAAAAATGCAGTTGTAATCTATATACATAAAAGACTACTTTTGAAAACGTATGTCCGGGGTAATCTTCCATACTACTGGACCGATTTTAACCATTTTTTCACCGTAGATAGCTACAGTAACAGGGAGCAGGATAAGCTATAATTTATTTCTAAAAAGCTTAGTTTAAAAAAGTTATTATGGAAAACAGTTAATTTTATGTCATTTCCCCATTAAATGATTAAATTTTCAACCCATTGTTGCAAAAATTTGGTGCCATGCAGCAACAATATTGATTGTAATCATATTGAAAATTTTGAACCAAGGCTTCTATGGAGTAAGTATGGAATTTATTGCCTTCTAAGGATTTTTATATTTATATGAGCCAACAATCGCTAACGGGTGAAATAAAAAAAAAATTGATTTTGGCAATAGTTAGAGAATAGAAACTGTTTATAGTCAAAAAAATTTCTAAATTAGGTACATAAGATGTTTTCACCTCACCAATGTTGTCACGAGGATAGAAACTAATGATGGGACTTATTTAACAAGCAATATTTGGAAATGGTTGATTTCAGTGCGATTGATACTGTAAATATATATTTATTTTAATATACCAAGCTTATAACATTTCCTATTTACTCAAACATTATTTGTAGCTTGCTATTTTTTTTTAGCTTGCATTATTTTTTTCATAGTTTATCCATAACATAGCCATTGTTTACAGAAGTAACCATTATGTTTATAGATATGCACTTTAGTGTTGGGAAATTTATGAATGAGTTTCACTAAACCACCCTACACCCACGGAAACCCGGGCAGGGCCGGGTACCCGGCTAGTTATGAGATATAATAATCATAGACAGAAAAAATAGTGTCGTTGAAGTTAATCCACAGCAAAAGAAAGCAGTGTCCATTCTTTCACACCCAAGAAAATTACTACATAATATGGCTATATATCATAAATTAGCCACCTAGGAGGGAGGGCATTTTTCCACAATTGGCTAAATATGTTGCAAAAAGTGCGACATGATTAATGGTTGGACCTACTATAAATCTACTTTATTTTCCACGAACTTTAGAGGATTAATACCGAATTTTTTTAGCTTAACCTAGTTTTAAAATTTCTCTTGTGTTAGTTTTTTCTATTTCATATACAGGGTGTCCACTCCTATCGTGGCCCAATAGCTAATTTCTAAACCGTTAGAGATACGCATATAGTTTATTTAGGAAAAAATCTCCAAATTACGAAAGGAATTTTGGGTCTATTCAATGTTTTTCAAAAAATCAAATTTTGAAAGAGTTATGAAATTTAAATTTTTATACAGCCCCCCAGTGCTATGAATCATATTTAGTAAAACATTTTTGACACTGTAACGTTTAAAACTAAAAAAAAAATCACTGTTCTACCACAAAAATTGACCGAGTTATGACGTTTTGAAAAATCAAGATTTTGAAGGATTTCGCATGCGGTCCCTTAAGCGATCTCTATGACGTCATGAAATAATGCAAAATCTTGATTTTTCAAAACGTCATAAGTCGGTCAATTTTTGTGGTAGAACAGTGATTTTTTTTAGTTTTAAACGTTACAGTGTCAAGAATGTTTTACTAAATATGATTGATAGCACTGGGGGCTGTATAAAAATTTAAATTTCATAACTCTTTCAAAATTTGATTTTTTGAAAAACATTTGAATCGACCCAAAATTCCTTTCGTAATTTAGAGATTTTTTCCTAAATGAACCATATGCGTATCTCTAACGGTTTAGAAATTAGCTATTGGGCCACGATAGGAGTGGACACCCTGTATATGCCACTGTGAAAGAACAAATGAGTAGTGTCGAATCAAAACCCAGTAAGTCCAATTCTCAAAATCCATAGTTCCCAAGGCGAAACTATGGATCTAACTTAGAATCCTTACTTTATGTTTATTTTTTGTTAAGATCAGTAGTTTTTGATCTATTGCCTTTTAGTCAAGGGTAAAGGAGCTTCTAACTTTTTTTGCAAGTAAAATTATTTTTCAAAAAAAGGGACTTTACGGGTTTTGATTCTAAATGACTCAAATCTGGTAAATGTATGCATTGTGACTAAATTATAGAGTTTTCCTTACTATAATGCTAAGGCTGTGATTCAAGGGAAAAAAAAGTTTCTAACTCAAAAGAATTCAACTTATTCTTTATTCAAATCTTAAAATGCCATTGAGAAAATACAGCACAGGTGCACTTGCACGAGTTCAACATACATACATTCTGAACTTAACGTACGCAAAATTAAATTTAGGCTGCAAATCATCGCCACGAATACAAATGCACATATTTTGCAGCAATCAACATTAGCCGATGACTGTCAACATTCACGTTCATCCGTGAATCACCGGTGAAAGTCGACATTCTCAAATTCCAATTTTTCACGGTAGCGTATACTTTTTTAGTTCTGGTAATTTATTCAAAAAGTTTTAACCCTCTTGATCTAAGACGTGCAAACTAGAGCCGCTATATAGGTTTGGCACCGGTTTGTGATTTCTAAAACAACAAAATTTGGTTCATTGCCCTTTAAAATCACTACATTTTAATGAACTGCATGAACGTCATGTCGGGACAAGATGGCGGCTGTTTCGTGGAATTACGCACATTCTTGTGGAAATGTCCTGCATCAAAATATGATTTTTCAAACCTTTTTTAAGCCTAGTCTTTAAAATCAAAGCACACAAACTGTCCATAATAATACATGGAAACTTAAAATTTAAGTATCACATCACATATATGTCAATGAACCTTAAACAGTCAGAATAAGGATTTCGTTGTCCTGTATTGTTCTGTATCACAGGACTTCTTCAATTACAGCTGTACTTCTATTCAGATATCAAGTCAATCCTGGTGTTCTTCAACATAGCTCTTTTTCTCTTCTTCAGTGGCTTCATTCCACTCTTTACCACGACCATAGAATATATTTTCCGAATAAATTCTATCTTCTTTCCTCAAAGTATCAAACAAATAGTCAAATAACTTCGTGTTTAATCCAAAGTTCACGTGAAAAAACCTGGAAATTTTTAAATCAGTATTAGTTAAACATTTTAGCTCGTAGAATAAATTATTCACAGGCATTCATCCTTCTTGAAAATGTGGTAAAAATCTCTAAAGGTTTCATAAAACTATAGATTTGATTTTTACTTATAGTAGAGTGAGTTCTTTTAAGTGCGGGGGTGCCCACAGGGTAAGTGCGTCCACTGAGAATTTTATGAAAACTTACCTGAAGAGACTTCTGCCACACTTCGCATGCTTCGAATATGTTAGATAAATTTCTAATGATAATTCCTCTAGGTAGAAATCAGCCCTGGTTTCAATAGATGAAACACAATCAAGAATAACTTACATCTCTTCTAAAAACTCTAATAAGATTGAGAAGGTTGACGTTCGTTTCATTTGTACTCATATACCAAGCAATTGAAGTAATCAAAAGCAAGTTTTTCCTACTTAGTAGTAGTTGTTTATAACATACATGGTGTATTTTTATTAGCCTACTTTCCCGTTAAAAATAAAAGAGACGAAAAAAGTATTAAAAGTGGCTTATTGCATCTAAAAAATATCGCCAAGTTCAAAAAATATTGCCAAGTCCAAAACAAAGTCAAAAGAAACAAACAAAATAAATAAATAAATAAATAAATATCGAAAAATTAAAAATTTGAAACTAGGGAAAAAAAGATGGGGAATTTGTGTGTCGGTCGGTCAGTCTGTCTGTCTGTCTGTCCCCCCCCCCTAATAACTTTTGAATGAACATTCCGATTTGAACGGAATTTTTTTTTTGTTGGAATGATCTCGGCGAGTACAGCTCATTCCCATATTTGATTTTTCGATTTGAACAATTTTTGGTTCAACTTTGAGCCGTTCAAACAACCTGTCCCGCGATATTAACTTTTGAATGAACAGTCCGATTTGAACAAACTTTTTTTTGTTCGAAAGATCTTTTCAAGGATACTTCATTCCCGTATCTACACTTTCGATTTGAACAATTTTTCGTTCAACATTAAACTGTTCAAACAAGATGTCACTCCTAATAACTTTTGAGTGAACAGTCCGATTTAAACAAGTTTTTTTTGTTCGAAGCATCTCGGCAAGGATACTTTATTACCGTATTTAAATTTTAAATTTGAACATTTTTTCGTTCAACATTGAGCCGTTCAAGCAAACTTACCCAACCTAATAACTTCTGAGTGAACCGTCCGAATGGAATAAACTTTTTTTGTTCGAAAGATCTCGGAGAGACTCATTCCCATATTTCACTTTTCAATTTGAACCATTTTTCGTTCAATGATGAACCGTTCAGAAAAAATTTTAACATGAGCGCCTACTGGGAAATTTAAATTGAATGTTGATTCTGAACTTAAAGGCGGATTTCCTTCAAACTAACTTTGTAAGAAAACGGTTTTGATAAAAAATGTATGTAAAGTACTTTTCTGAAAAATCTTCTGTGAGGTCTCTGATTCCGACTCCGACTCTGCAAACATGGTGGAAATGCAAGCTCAGAAAAAAATGACTGACTGGGCAGACGATTTTTTGTTTATGTATTTGTGGTGGTAATTTAAATGTTGAGTGGTTTAGAAAAGGTAATGAATGAGTTAAACAAATCAAAGTACATTTGCTTTGTGTGTTAGATACAAGAAAGAACCAATAATATAAAAAAGGTACTAAATTGACTTACCGAACTTGTTTATTTATGGGATAGAGTGGGTACATCTTACCAATGAATGAGCTCATTTCAATTCCACACATTATTCATATGCTTTACGTATCTTATTAAACTGAATAGCAAGTAATAAATAAACAAGTTCGGTAAGTCAATTTAGTACCTTTTTTATATTATTGGTTCTTTCTTGTATCTAACACACAACGAAAATGTACTTTGATTTGTTTAACTCATTCTTTACCTTTTCTAAACCACTCAGCATTTAAATTACCACCACAGTATTCATTTTTTTTTTTTTTGTTTAATTTATTTTATTTATTTATTTTTTTTTTTTTTGGCAGACGATTTTTTTTTTGTTTACAAAAATTTTTCATTCACGAGAGCATTTTATTCTTTATTTATATTTAACAACTGGCAACGGATTAAAAATAAAATTCGAGACATTTTATTAACGAACGAGGTTTTTATTTTCTGTCTTTGATAAAATGTGTTTTGATGTTCTTTGTACTTTTAATTTATTTATTTTTTTTTCTTTTGAAAACGATTGTGAAATTGTTCTACGGAAGAACTATATCAGTTACATTCTTTAAAAGGTGCGACAAAACTTTATTTACTCGTTTATTTGCTTTTTACGTGTCCATTTCATCTGATGAGAGGGGTATATTTTGCTTTTAGAAATCAGCTTTAAGTGCTATAAAGGTATGTTTTACATAATTTTCAGTTTCAGATATTCAACATAATATTGATCAGATGCTAGAATGCCGATGTCGATGTACGGGAAAATATGCTCGTTTAGTTTTCTTGACAGAACTTCTTGTTAAATAAACTAACTAAAATTTGTTTATATGACGGGTCGCACTCTCTCTTTTCTAAAAGTAAGGAGGGGCAAGTGCGTCCCACATTGTGTGTGCGTCCCACATTGTGGGGCAAGTGCGTCCCACATTGTGGGGCAAGTGCGTTCCACATTATGGGGCAAGTGTGTTCCACATTGTGAGGCAAGTGCGTTCCTCATTGTGAAGCAAGTGCGTTTCACATTGTGGGGCAAGTGCAACATGTGTAATTAGCCTTTAATTTTGCTTGTAAGTCCTTTTCAATTCACTCTTTAGAAACGTTCGTTACACTTATAGATTCCATTCGCGCATTCTTTCTGAAAATAAGGATTATTTATGTTCGAAAGAATGACCAAGGAAACTTAAAAAATTGGTAGATGTACATGATTTTTCAACAGAGCACCATCCTTAGTAAAATGAACTTTCAAAATTTGGGTACTCACTTACCCCAACTCACCCTGTTATTTTTATAACTTTCAAACATGATACAAACTCGAAAATATGTGTGTTACCGTATAGTTCTGAATAATCAGAATTTGATAATCCGTCAATTCCAATATAATTCGTTAACTGGAGGAAAATATGTGAGTGAAAGCTTTAACCAATTCTATAACTAAATTCAGTTAGATTAGTTTTATACGCTTGGTGTAAAACTTTTTAATGATACTAATTACAATTATTTTTTAAAGACTTTGATAATATTTCTTCTAATGCATGCATGCATGCAAAAGAACAAACAAATTCTTTTAATTACTATTCGCAGCGAAATAAAATCACCTTAAAATATTGAAAGACAAAAAAAAATCTTAATAGCTCAGGAATATTATATAGAAATACATATCTTGTAATTAAGTATTTGAAGAATTTTTTGCTTCACACAGCAAAGAATTTCGTAACAATAAAATAAAATAGTACTTGTTTAGGAGTTAATAATTTTTAAAAAATCTTATTTCGTGTAAAAAATTAAAAGATTGGCAACATTGAATGTGAGATATGTCCGTAAAATTTTGAAACTTAGGATCTGGCATCTGTAATTGTGGTTCTGAAAATAAAAAAATGAGGAGCTCAATTTTTGTAGATAGGCATAGCTTTTCTTTGTTCGGGCTACTTTTTGTGGAGCCTAGTTCTCAGAAATGTGTAAAATATACATCTATAAAAAGCTCTAAAATAATTTCTAATTTTCAAACTTTCAACTAAAATCTTTCTTAGATTCAGAGATTTCGATAAAATTTCGGAATGCTCTTAAGAATTTGTTTGTTAACTATTATTTCTAGAATAAAATTCAATATCAGATTTTATGAGTATTATTGATTTTTGTTTTTAATTAAGAAAATATTTTCCATTATTTGTCACCACACTCCTTTGAATTACATACAGTAGACTTGTATACTTACTCATGGTGATTATCATGGAACATGGAACTTGGCTGCCAAGGCCAGATGGATTCTATCTTTATTCCAGAATGTCCAATAACGCTGTAGTAGTATTCATATAATACTATTGCAATGTACACAACTGGGAAAGATAAATTTTACATAATTCAATGCAAAATGCAATGTAATTAATTCATACAAGTAAAACTTATATTGCTTATTGGTCGAGTATTTTTTTTTATATTAAAGTCACATAACTCTTATAATTTGCTGAATACCTAATTCACATATTTTCACACAGCCTTAGATTTCGTATAAAAAATTCATCTAAAATTATAGCCCTATGTTTTTGACACAAAAATTTGAAATTAAAAAAAAAAATAGGGTAGATAGGGCGAAGACACCGTAGTTTCCATCTTTATTTAAAGAAGAAAAAAACGCATTGGTTTCTTTAAAAAAAAGTATCAACAAAATATGGACTTTTGTGATAGGTAAAAAAATAAGTTTTGTTTTGAAAAACAATTTTTTACCTCCGAAAATTAATGCTTACAAAGCGTTTGCACTTCAGGATTACTCCAATCTTGGGGTAAGATGAGGTACACGATTTCTTCAAATCATTAAGCAAGATTTCTGGCACTCTTAAGAGCGGTGAAAGTAACAAAGCTCTATATAAACACCCCTTAAACCTGTGCTTAATCAAGAAGAATATTTGTACACTCTCAATGTGCATGCTCCTTCATTCTAACAGATTGGCAAGCTGTTTTTTTTTTCTTTTAATAGATGTGAATAAAATACGTGATAAGGTATCCTCCACAATACGACATCTGCTCCTAATCTACCCTAAGAAAAAGTTAGCCGCTTAAAAACCGCGGAGGGTGGAAAGGCAAGTGGAATTTTACTTCTATCACTCGTTGATTTTTTTTTCATATGATGTATGTCATGTCTTGGGTGTTAATTCCTTCTGATTTGTTTTCTATGGCAACTTAGCACATGTGGCCCTCTCGCATCTTGAAGCTGGGGCGGCGAAACTGGAAAGGTGTTCACCTCGTAACTGGAAGGTCCCGCATCCGATGATAACCGATCGAAGATTCTCCGTGTTAGCGAAGGGTGACCTTGGCACGTTGAGCAAGTCGTGGCCACAAAGTCCTCCAGTTTCTGTTCCAATACCTCTACGGTTGCTGAAGATGTTGCAAAAGTTGTTCAACTTTTGGTTGCTTTCAAAATGATCGAAATGTTGATTGATGGTGCTTCCATCAATCATGCCTTGTCTAAGTTAAATCGGACTTCCCCCCAATGGTGCTCTGTACAATGGAAAGCCGTGTCTTTTGACATTAAATTAGGTAGCATTGTCTACTCGAACGCGGACACCCGAGTGGCTTAAGCAACAATGGCAATACCTATTCTATGATATGAACCACAGAGTAAGTGATCGTGAGTAAACAGACAAAGGCAATTATTTTCCCTTATTCTAGAATGAGGTTTTTGTCGTTGCTGTTGTCTTGTGCAAGTTAGACTGGCGACATGGGACGCCCTACTTTACTTTTCCTACCGTACCGTCATTTGGTTTGAATTCCGACTTCCACAGTACACACATGTCATAGAGACCCGTTTATAGGGTAGGCAGCCTTTCCCAACACAACACGTTCACTCAAGGAAAGAGCAAGGACAGGAGAGAGAGGGGGGTGGAAGAACATTCATGCCCGAACCAAGATTCGGACCCAGAACCTCTCATCACAGTCTGAGTTTTCTGACCACTAGATAATATGACTGTCCGTATGAGGTGTAACACATTTTATCAATACTGTCATTTTATAGAATTGTTATGAAACTTACTGTAGTGAATTGGAAAGAGGAACATCGGAATCACTGTAGCCGTCTGAAGTACCAAGAACTCCAATGGATGCATTGCAGTTGAAGAGAACGCGGTTGGTTGCTTGTAACGATGGTGATGCTTGTGGATGCGCTTGTAGATCATGGGGAGATGAAACATTCGGTGGTAAAGGTAAAACAACGACTCCTGAAACAATTTGCCAGCATAAATATTTTTCTTATGTCAAGGTGCACAATAATACACAAAGAGTGAAAAAAAAAAAAAGAATTCAAGTTAGGTGTTCCATGAGCAATCTCGTGAACCAGTGTCTCTTACATGAAAAGCACCGACAGCCTGGTTATGACAGCCAAAGAGAGCAATGTCGTCTTTGTTATGGACTCATCACTCTTTAGTTGTGAATAAGCGAGTAGGAGGTAGATAGTCTACCGTCCCGTTGAAGTTGAAATCATCAACAAACTAGTAGCTAAAGTAAATTTAGCTTACCAATAAAAGTCCGCAAGCAATGGTGTAGTTCAACTCCTAAACTGAAGGTTAAAGCTTCTAATACGCTGATGACTTATTATCCGTTTAGTCTCAGTTTTTTTTTTTTTTTTTGAATTGCGGTGCACCGTCTTACATAGACCACACTGTTCCATTGTTTTAACGTAGCTAAGTGCGGTAGGCACTATACCAACTCAAAACAGATGTGCCACGAAGCAATCTTATTCCGTAATTATTCAATGTTGCCACAGTTGTAGGACAGACAAGTCTGGGATATTGTGTTAAACCAACTTTTTTGGGATACCGAAACTTTTTTCTTAATATTTATGTTTTAAAATCATGTTCTGTGCATAATCCTTTACAGATGGTTGTCTGCAGACAACAATTATTTTTACCGTTTCATAAGTACATCTGCAGGCCTCAGCCCAATCAAATAGGTTCCACGTTTTGTTTAGATTTTAGAACATGGTCTGATCGTGGACGTCGCGTGTTGAAACTTCTATATTGGAGTGACCTAAGAGTAACTGCTCATTGGCTATTAAGATAAAACAATCAAACATTCTGAATTGTGCACGTAAACGTGTTAATAGTCAGTAAGAAGAAAAATCTGTCATCTTTTATACAAATGTGGTAATTTGAGAAGATTACGACAGACCTACAGTGCACTACAGACCTTCAGCCGAGTATCTTACGCCCTCGGTTTATCTTGAGGACAAAATACTCCCAAGACCAGCAGGACGCTCGGGTAGCAGGTCTCTCCCTCAGCCCCCCCCCCCCCGTAAAGGGATAAATTTTACCCTGATAACTTCTTTAACTTTTGATTACCAGAAATTTCAAACAAATAAAATACCAGATGATAACTTTGACACAAAATCGTTTTATGCAAAGACACTGTTTTAGTATTCAATATTAGTCCCAGGCAAACATCTCCTACTGAGAAAATGGTCAAAGTAAGATGGAGAGTTAAAACATTAAGAGTTCAACAAAAAAAAGTAAAAAATACAAAATCTTATTTTTGTGTTGTTCCCAGGTTTCACCAGTTTCATTTATAGAAATCCTGTTTTTGAAATGAGAAAGATAATCGAAAAATATACTTTTGAAACTGTGCAAAACTTTTGTTTGCCAAAATGACATAAAATATTAATAAAAGTAAATATAATACAGTATCTAATTAATTTATTGTATGTATTTCAAATTAATAAAGAAAAATGTGAATTCTACAGATTTCATTTTTCTGAATAATAACAGAAGCGTACTCACGGCTACGAGGTAAGTTAAAGGTACAGATATTACGAGGTAGGCAAAACCATAATCAGAAATTTCATAGTATAGTGCTGAGTAGCCTCCATTTGCAATCCAACACGACAGAAAACCCGAAATCACACTTCCTGGAATTGAAACGGTGATTTTAAAACTACATGATGAAATCAACAAGTAACTTACAGATCAAACACATTTGCACTTCTCTATTAAAGAAAATGAATCTTAAATACACTAAAATTCCTCAAATAGCTCTTGCAAAAGTGGTAGAACTGCTGTACCTTCAGCAAAAACTATACTAAAATCGGGTTTGTATCATCATAATTTATCATTGTTTGTGACCTATTTCGTACTCTTCCCTTTCTGGATTTATGTGCATGTAGCGCATCAGTATTGGGATTGCAGCCACATGTTCCTGTATGATTATTTCTTACATATTTACCTCTCCCATATTCGATTTCAAAACACAATCTGTATCAAAAGAACTAAAATTATGAAGGGGAAATCTTTAATACACAACTTATGCAATTAGTGCAGCAAAAAAATAATAATTAATATAATGGTATTACCACCAGCTGAAATACTTTATGCAGGGGAGCGGACGCTGGGTGTAACCGCTCCTCCCTTGGGGACTCTACTCTCCACCGGTTAATTTTTCGTTATTGAAGTTCAAAAAACGTAATTTTAGACGAGTTTTAATGAGGTTTGTGGCCCTCCCCTGGAAAAGCTTCGGAATTGAAGTGCGAAACCTTAGTAATCAATATTTGCCAACCAGTGTCTATACATAGTAAAAAGCAAGTAATAAAAATCAATTGTCTCTCCCTTGGAAAACTTCTGGATCTGCCTTAGACTTTTCTCTGCGCTATAGCAAAAAAGTAAAACTTATTGCGAAAATTGGAACGTACCCATTGTTATACAAGCGGTCCCTAGAATCACAGCATGTTTTTCATCCTCCCAACTTAAGAATTTCTTCGGCTGACACTTCCAGTTTTCAGCTGTGTCTCTTTGGCGGACATACCAGTACCTGAAAGTAGTGGTTATAAGTTTTCACATTATTAAATATAAGTTTGATAAAATTATTCATTATCAAGGAAGCCATTACCAACTTTTATCTGATATAATGGGTGGCTTAATGGCATGGCGTTGGCCTTGTAAAAAAAAGGGGGGGGATGAGAAAACAACTGTGGGGAAGGGAGATTTATTTGCTCTTATTTAAGCATCAATTTGAAAAATTAATTGAGAAAAGTACTATTTTGAAGTTTTTCAGAACTTCAGAACCTGAAGATTTTCAGGCGGAAGAGACACCAAATGTTACCAGAACCAATACATCCCTTTGGCTTGATCAGGCCCTGACTACACCCCTTAAAAAAATCCTTACAACGTATTTTAACAACATCGGAGTTTACTCCGCAATTACTAAACTGGTTTTACTGGCACATCCAGTAAAGCAAAACGTATATTAACGTTGAAAGTTCAGTTAAAAGCTGAATATGAGAAGACAAGCCCTATTATGAACTTACAATCATAACATAATGTCATTGGAAGAATAGATAAAATACTTTTTTATTAATTAAGAAATCTATACATTATTTAATAATCAATTAAAAGATTTATTTGCTTAAAAAGTAAGAGGGAAAAATAAGAATATAGCCCTAGTTTAAAAAGTATGGGGGCAAATGCTCCCCTTTACCACCGCCAAATTACGCCCATGTAAAAAAAACCCAAGTCCAAGCAGTAGATTGGTGGATTTTCGAGAAGAAAAAAAATCATCAGAGCCGGGCTCCACATCTGCAGAAAGCATACAGAAACTGAAGGCAGAAACCGAAAATCCGGGTAATTAGAATTTAAAGGAAACGGAAAGTACCCGGATTTTCGGTTTCGGTTTTCTGCTGATGTGGAGCCAAGCCCTCAGCACTTATGACTGCATGATTTATGTGCATGTAAAAGGTCCTTAGAGTTCATTTGACTTTGAACAATCTCGGTAAAATTAAATTCCAGTGCAGTTTCGCATGAAAGAGACTCCAAATGGTGGGTGACTCTATTTAATGGAGAAACTGGGAGGCAAAATTCTCGTGGTAATGACATCTGCCAATAGTAGTGCTAATTCTTGGGGAAAATACAGTAGGCTTGCAAATAACTTAATACCAATATACAGCCCGACTTAAAAACAAAGTTTTATCCCACCCACTACTTAGAACAACACAGCTATTAGTTAAACCACAAATTTATAATTAGACAAGGAAATTGATTGCTCGCGAAAATGGAACAGGTCCATCTACAGAGTGGCTCGAAAGTTGATGTGCCTTTCTTTTATTTTCAATGTTATGTTAGTTATGGCTGAATATTTGTTATACTTTTTTTTGTCTTAAGAGCCATAATTATCAGCAGAAGCAATAATAATAATAATAACAACAACAACAATACAAAACATAGACAATTTTAACTCTACTAACAGTACTAATTTTATCCTAATAACAATTACACAACCAAAATTTTAATACTTTTAAAAAATAAGTGTTAAAACATACACGGAATTAAAAGGAAATATGTAGGATAATTCTACCAGTGCTTCAACACACTCTAGTAAATAAAGTGATCAATTCTCTTTTTTCCTTTATTCTGTTTTAAGTTTTGAGAGTTTTTTGCAGATGAATTGACTAAAAAAAATTCCTCCTGTACAGTTTCAAAAGGAAAACGACTGGAAAAGGTTTTATTCGTCCATTGATAAGACGCCTGCATTTATTGGGTAGATGCATTGTTTCTTATTTAAAATCTCAAGAAAACCTGAAACAGAACAACATAAGCTCTCCCAGTTCAAATTGCAAAATCAGTAAGATTGCTTCTAAAGCCTCGTAACAAGTGCTATCGTTTTTAAAGTTATTATGGATTTCTGAAAATGAAATTGTGCTTAAGTGTACATTTACTGGCCCAACTGCCCAAATTCTATATTGTCGAAATGAACATGTTGGCCAATAATATAAACCAAGATCATATTTATGCATTTCTTTCACGTTGAGACAACTTTGAAACAACAGAATATAAATTTTTAAAAAAATTGTGATAAGCTCGCATCAGCAGTTCTTGTGCATTTTTCGGTTACTTTGAAATTAGGTTCTTTAATTATGTACAACTTTCATGATGTAAGTTCTCGTGTTCTTATCCGTTTTCAGCCACGTTAAAAAATTTCTGTGTTTTCTCTAAATTTTAGTTGGTAATTAACTTTACAAAACTTTTCTACGAGGATCTTGATTTATTAAGCTCAAACATACAGCGCACATTAATACTTTGAAACATTAATAAATTGAAAATTTCAGAATCTCGTTAAACCGACGTCGGTTTCTTTTTGTTTCTTCCCCAATCGAACAACATTCGAGAAAGCAAATTATTCGTACATTTCTGTCACTGAAGAAAAATCAGTAGATATTTGATGCACTACAAATAATCCTGGTTTTTTTAATGATATTAAATTCGAAAGCGACAGTATCTGAAATTAAAGTACTATTTTATGTATAATTCTTTTTAAATATGTATTTACGTTAAAAAATAAAGAATAGAACGAAGTTAGGGCATTATTACCAACACAATAAATATTAGTTATTATGTGTATTAATTTTCTAATTTGTGTGACTTTATTTAACAAATTTATTATTGTTGTAGTCGTGTCATAGTTAATGATCACCCTGAAGATATAAGGGGACATTGCCACGAAACTTCGGACTTCTTAAACATTATAAGACAACACAAGAAAGATTTAAAGCGTAAAGATAGTTAATAACACCTAGGGCTCTGGTAGGAATCGAACCCACGACCTCTGACATTCGAAGCGTAGCTTCTAACTCAGAGTCGTGAATTCTTCAAAACGTTTATTGTTTTAACCACAGTTAAATTATCGCGTCGAATGGGGGAGTTTCCGAAATTTCAAAAGTAATTTTTTCTGAAAGAACATGCTTCAAAACATAGGAATTGACCATTTTTTTTATTTTTTGACACAGTTATATATTTTTTATGAATTATTTTAACCGGTGCGCAGATGCTATTCCGAAAAAAAAAACATCTGCGCATGACGTCAGTGGTGCACGTAAGCACGAAATCTAATTGGTTGTAGTGAGATGACGAAGGTCGTGACGTCACCGATTCCTGCGATTGGACAACTCAAGTCAAGCAAAATGGTGTTAGTAAACAAAATAGGAGAGCTGTTAGGTGCACCACTGACGTCACAAAAACCACGCCCCGTTTTCAAGGTAGGGTATTTAAAAAAATTAATAAAAAATAAACTGTTGGAAAATTAAGTATTTTCCGGGCCTATATTATTATTTTATATCATTCTATCAATTTCAGTAACAAAAAGTAGTACTTTTGACTGAAGGAAACTCCCCCATTATTTTGTAAATGTGTAAAAAGTCAAAATTTCTGCAGTCTCTTGACAGCAATTTCTAAACACCCTCTAATTTTTTAATGAACCAAAGGTGGTCCAGTTTCAAGCGAATCTTTTAATCGAGATTCTACAACAGTGGAAAAACTCTCTTTATGAAGTGAGAAAAATCACTAAAACCCTCAAACTCACCTTCAAAAAACTTCCTTCGTGAAATTTTTCATGCTGTAAACTGCATAAAAAGAATGATTACTTTTCAGATATTACTCTCATTTTCTTTCACTTTGAAGACAAAAACTTGTAACTAAATCAATAACTTTTCAAATTTCTTCATAAGAAAATATTTATTATCCTTTTTAAGAGCAGGTGTAATTTATATATCCACACTAAAAAACTAACAAAAAAATCCTATTAAAGCCGAAATTATCGCAATATTTTTTTATGAATTGTAATGATAATGTTCACTTAATTACGCAATACCCGTTTAATTACTAAATGCTCCATCATTTCACTTTAGCTGTTTTTTTCAGAATCATTATGGCTAATGATAATGAGTAAATATCATAAATTTTAGATGATCAAAATGTGATCCCAAGAGACTTTTTTTAAGCAGTAAATATGTTTTTCGCTTGTAAATTATACTTTTATGTGACTTTTTTCACTTACTTTGGCTCTCGCAGTATATGTTGAGGTAATAAAATTGCTTTTTCATAACATTGTGGTGAATATTATGTAGAGTGCTTTACAGGATGAAAAATTTATTTAGTCCGAAGTAAACATGGTTTCTTAAAGTTGACATTTTTTAATGAAATTTACACTTTGATGCAACGAAAAATAATGTGTTTCTTCTTTATACTTATGCTTTGGGGAGATAGGTTTTTATTTATTTTATTTTGTTTTTTGTAATTTGTTTTTTCATTTTTTTATTTTATTTTATATACCGGAGTTTTAGTAAAATCTCTCGATAGCGCTTAATAAAGCGTCCTAAATTTCTGTAGATACTTCTAAAGTAAATTACGGCAGGTTCTTTTGAATAACATGGAAATAAAATATTATTTCAACACCACTTTTGCAGAAATAAATCTTCGTACTATTTCAACACTAATTTCTTCTGAAAAATATCAGTTAATTTCTCAATTTTGTTAAACTTTTCAAAAATACTATTAGTAGTATATTCCAGGAAAAGCTACTTTGATTATTTAATAATATTTTTAAACAAGGTATTCGCAAAACAACCCGCAGAAATATATATAGCTCGCTCATTAGAATAAAATGTGTATGAAATGTATGTGAAATATCATACCAGACCATCGTCCTTCACAATACTTCTCAATTTCACAACGAATTTACTAAGTGATAAAAGCGCGAAATTAAAAATAATAATAAAAAAAAAAAGTAACTGGTACTCTGGAAGTGCCAATAGAAGTGAAAATTTGAACAATTTCGCATGGTTTTTTTTTTTTTTTTTTGATCATCAGTGTTTTTTTTTCCCATCCAAAAAAATTTCAACATGCATTAGTACCTGTGTACGATGTACGTACATGCACAATGGTATTCGATTCGCCCAAAATGTCGCTGGGAAAAAATGTCGCGGGTCAAAATATCGCCGGTCCAACATGTCCCCGGGCCAAACTGTCGCTGTCCAAAATGTCGCTGGTCAAAATGTCGTCAGTACAAAATGTCGCCGTCCAAAATGTCGCAGGTCCAAAATGTCGCCAGCTCAAAATCTCGCCAGCCAAAAATGTCGTCGGTCCAAAATCTCGCGTGTCCAAAATGTTGCGGGTCAAAATGTCGCCGGCCCAAAATGTCGCCAGTCCAAATGTCCAAAATGTCGCCAGTTCAAATGTCGAGGGCCGTGGTGGCCCGATCGGTAAGGCGTCGGACTCGTGCACGGAGACCGGCGACATTTTGGACATGCGACATTTTGGCCCGCGACATGTTGGCTCGGCGACATTTTGGCCCACGACATTTCGGCCGCGACATTTTGACCCCAAACCATGCACAATATACACATACAGAGGTGTCGGTAACGGGTCGCGAACTCATTTTTTTTTTTCTTTATCTCAAAAAATTCCCAACGCCCTTAAAGAAGTTTTCACTTCAAAAAAAAGGAAAAACATCTATGATTTCATGTTACAAGATATTACTATAGGATTTGCTCTCTTTTTTTCCGGGGGTAAAATAAGCGGGATATTTTTTATGAGTTGACACATTAAAAAACAATGAAAACGAGGATAGCTATCAATGCCATACTAGCACGGGTGTCAACTACAGGTGATTTTATCCCTATTGATGTAAGTAAAATTATCTTTAAAGTCTGCATGGAGCTTTATATTTTAAAAAAAATTTGATGACGTACCATTGTAAAAATCCACAAAGTCCAAAATACATAACCAACGTTTGTAGAACGGATGTCAATATATACCGATGAACTCCTGTAAATCGATTCTGTAGTTGAGACAACCAACTTGGATGTATTTGCTCGTTACTGTAATCATAAAATTGCCGCATAAAATGGGAGATTAATAGTAACCAATCCCCTGAAAGGAGAAATTTTGTAAATTAACTTAAATAATCACAGTTTAAAAAATGAATGTTGTTTTTACAGTATAATACAGCTAATTTTATAGTAATAATTTGTAAAAATTGCTAATTTTGCAGTAATGAACCGTAAAATTGCTACTTTTACAGGTACCAAACCGTAAAATTCCTAATTTTACAGTTTATTACCGTGCATTTTACAGTTTTAAACTGGAACCTCTCCTGCCAGTATTATGCTGTTGTTTTTACAGTATAATACAGTTAAATTTTACGGCAAGGAACTGTAAAATTGCTAACTTTACAGTAAGGAACTGTAAAATTCCTAATTTTACAATTTATTTCCGTGCATTTTACAGTTTTAAACTGGAACCTCTGTTGGCAGTATTATGCTGTTGTTTTTACTGTATAATACAGTTAAATTTTACGGCAATAAACTGTAAAATTGCTAACTTTACAGTAAGGAACTGTAAAATTCCTATTTTTACAGTTTATTGCTGTGCATTTTGCCGTTTTAAATGGGAACTTCGGCTGCCAGTATTGTACCGTAAAAACAACAGTCTATTTTTTGCAGTGTAAAAGCACACAATAATGTTTGAATATCTTAAAAATAAATAACGTATGGTTTTATCTGGTTTATTTAGCATGATTTTGTTCAGTTATCTATGTAAAGTCGCCTGTCATTTTTTCATTAGATATAACACCTCCGATTTCATTATTATTGTTATCTATATATATAAAGA
>JAXGGA010010933.1:0-44643 GCA_038373865.1 Uloborus plumipes
CAAGCACTAAATGTTGTTAATGACTGTGCAGAGCGAGGTGTCAAACTAAGTAGTGACTTCATCAAGTCCTCAAAATGTGAGGAGCACTACCAGAATGTGGTGCAAGTTGTTGAACAAGACAGACAAAAGCGAAAAAATCTACGAAAATGACTAAAAAATTGAAATTAATATAAAATTGATTGCTTGCATAAATTGTAATAAACGTAGAAAATTATTAGTGTATCTATATCTGTTCTTTTAATGTATTCTAAATTAATCTTAAGTTTATATTTTTGTTGGAATAGAAATTTATTCATTTTTTCCACATAATACCGTTTTTAACGAAATTTTCATATTTCGTTGGGCTGGTGGACCACATAGATATTATTCAAAGCTCTTAAAATTTTATGCACATACTTTTTTTGATATTTGGAACAAAAATAACATAGGTAGAAACAATTTCCAGAAAATTTTTTAAAACATGGGGGGTTTGATGCACCCTAACCAACACCTAAAATTTTTCAGTTCTGTTCTTATTTAATAGTCCTTAACCGCATTCCAAGCAGCAACCCAGAATGGCTACTCAACTTGAGTAACCATTGACGGCGGAAAAAGCAACCTGCAGGGGCAAGCAAGATAGAGAGGCACAAAAGAAGGCATTTCTTCTGCCTCTCTCTCGTTCTTTAATTTGCTTTCGTAGCTTATTGATGCGACGTGAAGTTAGAATATCCGCGTTTTGGAAAAAGTGCGAATTACAATGTTTTAAATTTATCGAACAAATCTGTTCGATATATTAAAAACATTGTTCAATTAGGATTGAAAATGCATAAGTTATGATGTAGTGCTTTTAGTTGGTTGTGATCAGCATTCCAGCATTAATCGGTTTAAATGAGTACTAAGTATTTATAATTTACATTCTTTTGCTTATAACATTCAATGTTCTCTCCATAAAACTGTCTTTTTCTTTTTCCCCTTGACTTCTTAACCTAAAACGTAATTTGAAATAAATAAATAAACTACAATAAAAAAATTTAACGAAACACGGACATCACTGTACAAACATGATATGGAATGAACAGTTTTTATCCTCAGCTCTTTTTATTTGTTTCTTTAAACTCTGGTTTGATGATAAATTATAATTTCTAACTCAATGTTAGTGACGAGCTGATTTGTTGGCTTCGGTTACAGCAGTAGAAAAAACAGTTAAGAGTGAAAAAAAGAAAGAAAAGAAAAATATTTAAAGTCAGAAAGCAAATTTGCGATGCATATTTTGCTCATTGTGGGCCTCTTCCTCTTACCCAACTTTTATGTGAGTATTTTTTTAACGAGTATAAGTGGGGAAAAACAGAAATATGATGAACTTGCCACCCTGGACAAATGCCACGTCTTGTATTTGTTTAAAATTGCCAATATCATTCCAGTAGGATCTTCAGTTGCTGTTTATGCTGGGATACTCACTGGTCAGTCTCTGATTATCCATTTTTTTTTTTACTGTCACATTATAAAAAATTATTGGTTGACCGTAAAGCTTTATTACCAGTAATATTTGCTCAGAATGACAAAATAAACAAATAAAAAGCTAATGGCAATAAGTCAAATTTAAGCTCTCCGGCAAGTGTTACGATTTTTTTTTCGAGAGGAGATTGGTTAGTTTTGGTGCATTGATCGAACTGTTGACCAACAGTCATTTCAAACATAGAAAATGCGTTAAATTAGTTGCTTTGACATTTTCAGCTTTTCAAATTTTAAATAGCACATTATAACAGGGGTCGGAGTATTAATTGCAAAAAAAAAAATAGGACACAATTTTGATAAAATTTTAGGAAATTTTTAATGCAACAAAATATCAAGTTCTGATGATTTAAATGTAATTTATAAACTTATATTCGAAGAGAATAATCAAACTTTTCAAATTCTATCTTAAAAACAACAACAGAATGCATTTAATATTTTATTCTCTTACGCTGCATAACACGTTATAAAGTAGAAATATTTCATCGTGCGATTGAAATCAGGTTAAATGTAAGCAGGTAATTTTAAAAAAAACTTCCAATGAATTTTATTATACAATAAGTGTGAAAATAAACATTTTATTACAGAAATAGAAAATCTTTTTATGCAGTCTTTGTATTTTCATGAGGAACAAAAACTATTTTTTAATTAAATTGATCACACCCAAATCTATACAGAGAGCGTCAAAAATTTGTAAAACTTGGAAAAAGTGGCTGTTAGGTATTCAAAGTTAACTGTAAGCTGTGTCTTAAAATTGAAAAGATAAAACAATAAAAACTACGAATTCATGAATAACTTCAAAAGACAATTTAACATTTTAAAGTCATTTTTTTTAAACATGATAAAAAACTAAATCTTTTAGCAGTTGCTTAAAAAACTTCCACTTTATTTATTTTATTTCAATAGTACATAAGATAAACTTTGATTACATCTCCCCCCCCCCGCCATACACAGAACTGCAATTTGAGAGGAAGGGAATATAGTGCTCCTCTGGTAAGTTGAGCTACATAATCTCGACAATACTTGCCTCTTTTTGGGCAATTAAGTAAAACGAAACATGGTATTAGAGCAGGTTTTAGTTGGAAAACTACATGAAAGTAATCAAACTCAGTCAGCGGCGTACGCAGACAAATCATTTCAGGGGGGGGGGGGCTGAGCCGAGACTCTTTGACATGGGGGGGGGGCACCTCATAAAATGTAGTGAAGGGAAGAAAATGTTTCGAATTTGTGGTATAAATACTGATTTAATGTGACAAAAATACATCACAAAAAAAAAAAATTTTTTTGTTTAAAGTAAAGCATTTTGCTGAAAACAGAAAATGAAATTGAAGTTTGAAATATTTTTCTTCATTGACGGAGGTGTTACTGAATCACATGCTTGCAATATTTTAGAACATTTGTGCCTTAATATCGTTAATTTTGCTATTGATTTTACTATTATTCCTAATACTGGGTTTCAATGATGAGTGAACAAACGTTGTCGGTGTTTCTGAAACATCTATTTGCAATAAAAACTAAGAAAACTGAATTGATTAAGACAATCATAAACGTGACATACAGTAAAATAGACGAGTCAACACCTTTAAAGAAATCAATTTTTTTTCTTTTAACTTTTTGTCTCATATTTAATTATTTGATCTGAAAACTTTTCTGATTTTGCGACTTTGAAAAGAAAGGAAGGAAAAAAAAAAAGATTGAAGCTTGAATGAAAAAAATTCGTTTCGAAAATTTCGGAGGGGGCTACAGCCCTATCAGCTATCCCACTGAGTACGCCACTGAACTCAGTTCAACGATAAATATTTTATTATCACTCCTAAAAGAGGTAATATTGTCAAGGGCATAGCTCAACTTTCCAGAGAAACAGTTTCTAGTTTACAGATTTTTCATTTATTTTCAAAGGAGGGGGGGGGGGGTGTTAAAACACTTGATCTTATTCCTTTCCCCCAACTTTTTTTTTGCAACACCTGCTATGGAAGCTGCTTTTAATTTCTTTATTATTTCAAATTTAACTCTTTTTTAAGAGTATGAATGACTGCTAGTGTTATAATGTATAGATAAAACAAAAAGCTTTATTTTGAGAACATGTTTCAGTTCACTGCTCTCCCCCTCCCCTCTTCTCCAGAAAAAAAATTGCCAAGCAACATGGGTTTTTTCTTCATTTTTAAGGAAATTTGAGGAATTATCAACTTAATTTTATGGTATCATAAATGGTAAAAAATGGTAAATTACCATAAATGGTAAAAATAATCACTATGAAAAGTTTTATTTTTAAGGTGAATTTCCTTTTCCTGCTCAAGTAAAAAGTGAAATCATAAACATTTTAAGATTTTTAGGACAAAGTTCAAAATTTTAAGAATTTTATGACACTTAAAATTTTAGGACTTTTAGGACTACGCCTAGCCCTGTTATAATAAAATTAGCGCAATAATAGCAATCATTACTTATTTGCTATTTTATTTCAATAATTGAAATTATATTATGCGTTTAAAAGTTTTAATTTTTTTGCTTTTTCATATATTTGCGAACAGATAAATCAGAAGATAAAATTCGCTGAAACTTATTTTACGATATTAATGGAAAACTATAATTTAACACATTACTTTTGTATAACTTTACATAAGCCGCAGCCACGAACTCATTTCAGTCTACTTTGTTCAAAAAGCAAGCTGTCGATGACAAAGCTAAATTCTCTTTATTTGCTATGTTCCCACAGACTAAGGAGGGGTACTTGACCCCCCACTGGTGGTTCTCCCCTCGAAAAACGGCTTGCGGCTTAATTACTTTCCTCAGCTTCGACGAGAAAGCGGAGTAGCTGCAAAAACGTAGCGGATCCGTATTGGCGACTTATTGCCTCTAAGACAGCCGCAACGCGCTTTTCGCCAAAATTGTTTCGCCAAACTTCTCCTAAATGTTGGCTTTTTCGTAATACACGGGCAACGCTTGGTCTCTCGGCCAAAAAGCATAGGATAAGGCTAGAGAGTCCCGTCTGTTCGAGTTCTTTAGTCTGTGGGGACAAGGTGTGCTGTCCTTCAATGCCACGGGGTCCCTAATGAAGCAGAAGAAACTCTCCACCCACTGTGGATTAGAAGGGGGGTGAAAATCCTTTGAGAAAAGACTGACTCTTTACGGGTACACTTGTTATTTTGGTGCTGACACGTATTGGAAATCTTAGGATAGAAGGGGCTCCGCCAGGAGGGTTAAATGCACATACAATTTTTACAGGAAAGTGTCAGTCAAGCATATTTTTCATATGACACAAGTTACAAAATCATTTGTCAGATGTGTCGCTAGAAATTAAACAAAAAAAAAAAAAAGGACGATCATGAAAAGTGTCCAGATAGATTTTGTTACATGGTATGCAGTAGAGATGAGTTCAAGCTCATTTTTGAGCCCGAACTTTTATATAATTCATTTCGATTTTGCATAATTTGAACTTTCATCAATTCAGATGACCTAGATCCCCTATTAGCCTGGATTAATGATGTTCTACTGTACTTCAATGAGCTACGAATTAGACAATGAAGCATTATGCATTCATTTAATACTAAACGTTATAGTACAAAAATAATTTTATTTCAAATTACATATATTTTAAAGTGTAACAATTGTTATAAAATGAATAACAAAGATTTAACAATATAAAATATTTAATTTGTATTAAAAAAATTAATGGCATTTGCTTCATAAAAAAGTCATGCTTAAAAATACTTTTTGCTACATAGTGTACTTCAATGTACAACAAATTAGACAATGAAGCATTATGTACATTTAATATTACACTATTATAATACAAAAATAATTTTATTTCAATTCACAAATAGCCTGTTGTGTAACAAATAATATAAAATCAATCATAAAATTTAACATGAGAAAATATTAAAATTTTTATTTCAAAAATTAAAGATACTTGTTTAACAAAGTTGTCATAGTCCAAAGAAGAATAAAAATTAAAAATTATTACATACTTTCAAACAGAAACACAAATAAACTTTTCAAGCAAATAAAACATTTAAAACATCTAAGATTAACAAACATGATATAAAGATTTCAAATATATATATATATATATATATATATATATATATATATATATATATATATATATATATATATATATATATATATATATATTTTTTTTTTTTTTTTTCCTTCTTTCTTTTTTTTGACACAGAATTTTTCAATTTTAAACTTGACTAACAAATAAATCTCTCTAATCCAATATAAAAGACAGAAAAAAAAACAGGTGATGGTAGAAATTACCACACCAAAAAAACATTTGGTATTACTTTATAATTTATTTCAATCAAGATTACAGTAAATATCTTGGGTAAAATAATGAAATTCTTAATTTAACTTTCGCTGAGAGACATTTGTTGATGTTTCTTTTTATTCCATAGAATAAAGAACATAGTTTTGATGATTAATACTAATGATTTTTAGAATCAATTTAATTTAAAAAGTAAGCTTAATATATTTTTCTTATGTGATCATTTGTAATAGAAATGTTTAAAAAAATTTATTAAGTACATTGACAGTTAAAAGATAATCCATGAACAACATAAAAGATATTTTTTTAATTCTTAGTGAAACTACATTAATCCATTCTTGAAGTAGCACAAAAGTGGGTATAGAATGTTCATAAAAATTCTCAAGCTCATTTCGTTCCTTTAATAAATTGGTTTTTAAAAAAGGTTTTATTTTACAATCATATGCACATATATTTGTATAAAGCAATCGAAAAATAATAATTAACTGACGTATATTTTAAACTCACTAACATTCAATAATTTTATGCAGAATTTTTCATAGTAAGCTCCTAGCATTTTGTTGTTTTATTATACATGTATACATACTAATTAATGCATCACAGATTAATTTTAAAGGCAATTTCAAAGATGAACTATAACTATAAAAAAGACCCCCACCCAATGGGCTTTTCAATTTACTGATACGACAGCGATAAATCAGATACGGTTTTTGCAAGCGGATATTGATGCACGCAAAATGCATTAACAAATGCTATAAGCCTGTCTGCCAACCCAATATATCACCACTGTGTCATTTTCGTTAAGCGGATATCGTTTATTAGACCATTTTCACCGAAAGCATTGTTTCTGGCCTGATAATCATTCATCTGTTTACTTTTTTGAAGGAGTGGGAAATAGCGATGGCTTATGAAACAATATTAGTTGAATGGAAAAACAGTGCAATAGACGATATGATACTGTACTTATCGTAGTAATATTACCAGCCGATTTTTGCCGTTATCCTGACGTTGAATGGAAAAGCACTCTAATACCCTACAACTATTCCATCTACTACAGAAGGATTTGTTTTGACATGGAATCATAGTTGTCAGGGAAAAATGGAGTAGTGGAATCATCTTTTACTGGAGGATTGATATTTGAAAGCAAGTAAGCTTTATAATTGTTCATAAGCACTTTTTCCTAAATACTTAATATATTGGCAATTTTTCTTTTTTTTTTTTAATTCACTCTGGATTTTCTGTTATGTTGCTACTTGTGCAATTATCACTTTCCTCAGTGGAAATAACAGAGTCGTTAGCAGATAACTGACAGCGAAGTAATGATATGAGAGGCACTGGAGCTTTACCGTCAAATGTATAATCATTTCTTGCAGTTTCATTTTCATTGTTCGCACAGGCTTGATTAGTTGAAAGGTCATTTTGGCAGTAGTCGGTAGAATCGAAAGAGTCACTAGTGGCCAAACTTTCAGTGCTAAAAAGATTTGATTGCATAAATAAATAAAAATAGATTTGAAAGTTTATCATTACATGAAAATATGCATTTTAGTAGCATACACATATGCATGCTATATATTGAAACAAAAGATAAGTAATCGTTACTCTTTTTAATAATAGTAAGGAAACATCAAGATCCAAAGAAAAACTGCAGAAATTGCGATCCAATAGAAGCATATCTGAGTCAAAACCAAAATGTTTCGAGTAACTATCTCAGCCTTGCAGTCATTGCTTGAGAAATAAAGAGATAAGGTGTTTGTTCGACATGCAATCCTTTTCTTTTCCTTTCAACGAGTTACCCTGTGAGAGCTTTCCAGGTTTTCTTGCATTCAATATGGAAACAAAAGAAGACTACCTTAAAGGTCCACCAAGAAGACCTCTTTCCGTTAAAGTACTCTTGGCCATAAACCTTATAATTGCTTTAATTCATAAACCTTATAATTATTTTAATTTGCAGATGGTTCGGGGCGGGATCATTTATAACCACTATTTTTATTGTACACTATATAACCAAAAGTATGGAATACTTTTAAATAATAACACGTTTAAAACTTTCTGGTGAAATTGTTCCGATTGTTTTGCAACTTTTCTCACATAAAAGGTTTGCTTGTACGTATCACTTGTATTCACAAATATATAAGCATTGCTTTAAGAAATATCAATCTGTTATCATATTTTGGTTTATAATACGCAAAGTTTTCCATAAAACCTTACCAAACTTACATAAACTTAAAAGCACCCAAGAGAATATTACACAGAAATTTGAAATTGAAATATTGAAAATTTGATGCAATATGAACATTTAAAGAAATTAATTTCTCACAGTGCATGCAGGAAAGATTACAACTACCGTAAAATCCAGAAAGTAACTCCCCTATTGAATATACCCACCCCCCTTCATTTGTCTAAATGAAAATTTATCTTAAATCCCGAATATACTTAATCTTAAATTTTGATTATAACCCCTTTCCTGAAATGAATCTGTTTAGTTTTGAAAAGGAGGGGGGTTACTTTCGGGATTTTACAGTAGTAATTTACAACTTTCTAAATTTCATAGCCAAATAGGTTTGGCAACTTATGGGTGATTGTCTCCAAATGAGCCTAATTAATGTCCCAAGCCTATATTTCATTATATTGTCATTGTTTTAAAATGAATTTAACATTTTTTTTTGTTGCATAATATGCTTAGAAATTATTTTGGTAGAGTATACCTCATGCAGGATTTACACTTTTAGAATTAATCTTTTGCAATATTAAAGTACAAATGCATATTTTATTTTTTAATAATTTGATTTTACTTTCAAAAATGGACAACAATTAACATTACTATAATTTATTAGAAAAAAATCTGGTATGGACCCCACACTACTTCCTTTTACGTGTTAATTTCTTAGTAGTTGCCTTAAGTGTTAAAAAAAGTGCTTGGAGTGAGCAAGGTAACAATTCAAATATTTGCTCCCCTAATCTGCCACGAGACAATGCAAAAAATATTTTACAATGGTTAATTTTCTAAATATTGCTGATTTTAATATCATTCAGTGAATTTTCCACAAAATATCGCCAAATTGAACCCAAATTCATGAAAATAATTTTTTCGCCAACTTGGCGATATGTCGCCAAGTTGGCGTCAAACACTTGGCGACCAAAAGCTTGGTGACCTATTGCCAAGTGGTCGCGCCAATTCATATCACTTGAGTCTGCATTGAAATCAACACTGATTTACCCCAAAAAAGGGGTAAAACACCCCCTTGGGAACATACGAATGCAACCACAAGGGGAGGTGCACAACTAGACCATCCTCACAGCCTACATACCAAGCTAGAAGTTTCTAAGGCATATAGTTTTTGAGTTATGCGAGACACATTCGCACATACATCCGCACATACATAAGTACATACAGAAATCAAAATTTAGACTCAAATTTGAGTGATTTTTTTTTTTTTCGCGATCACAATACTTCCTTTACTGCGTAAAAGGAAGTAAAAATTAACCTTAATATTATTATTGATTGTTATCCCCACCTTCTTATGTCACTCCCTCATCAATCAATCAAAGTTCCTCTAATTGCCACTAGAGGGTATGTAAAGCGAGATTGTGGAACCAGAATGTTACGGTAGCTTAACCATCAGAGCACATTGCATCAAACAAAAAAAAGAGTAACTTGGTTTTTAGTTCTATTTGTCTCAAAAGGAAATTTTGACAGAAAGTGGACTGTAAGTATTTTTACTTCATCTCTCCCTCATCAGTCTCTAACAGGTAAATATTTTAAAAAAATTCTTCTTTCAGTTGATTTATAAGTACAGCCATGCTGTTATGAAGGAAAGATCAACAATTTTTTTATTACAATAGTGCTTATCTTGAAAGGCACTCGCTATGCACTCCTTCATTATGATCAAAATAAGGTGCTATATTACTTTAAAAAATGGTCAATGGAATAAAAATTTAATCATAATTTTTACCTGATTGTAGATGATTTAGTGTTACTGCAGTTCAAATCTTTTGATTTTTCTACTCTGACAGGCATCTCACTGACATCATTTTGTTGTAATGTTGCAGGAAATTTACTATTAGTTGAAGCATTACTAGTATTATTTTGTAGATCATAAAATACTTGAAGTTCCAGGGGAGTCAAATTACTTTTTAAAGAAGTTCCTCTGTCATTGGACATGCCTAATAGGGAAGTAAAAAGTACAACATACATTTAATTTTGATTAACATGGTACATAGAAAATAAATATAATTTAACAATTAATGAGAAAAATATAATTGAAAATACTAACGTCTAATTTTATCCATTACTGATATCTCAGCCTTTATTTTCTCAAAGCGATCTAAAACCTGAAGAAAGAAAATTGCAATTATGAGGAAAGTATTTTACTCTTTCATGTACACAAAACAACATATAGTACACAGCCTTTTATCCGGGAACCGGGAAACCAGAAAACTGGAAAAAAAAATTTCATTACTGGCATCATTTTTTTTTTCAATATACATTTTTGGAAAATTTTGAAAAAATGAGTATTTTTTTGAAATACCTAAAAGAATTTGAAAGTTTCCTTTATAAGCACTGAATATGCATGAATATAGCTCGTAAATTTAATATAAAAACGAGGTTCAAAGTTGAAGTGTTATATTAACCCATTTATGCCCAGTAGCCTAAAAATGAGAAGCATGTTAGTTACTGCATACAAAAACCTGTAATGGGTGTATCATTTTACTAAAGCTGTTTTTCACAAGTTAAATAGTCCTTCTTCTTGAGAAAACCAGTTAGAGCCACTATTTGGACATCAGAGTTTTTTTATTGACAGCTATTTGCAGACAAATCAGTCAAGCAACGATCCAGCATGGGTAGCCACAGAAAGTAAGTTCCTAAGTGCTCTTCTGCTCAGGCCTCCCCAGAGCATATTTTATCATGTCTGGGGCTTTCCAAATTGGATCTTATCCAAAACCCCTTGATGGTTCTTGACTTTCTACGGGTGAATAGACTCATGGACCTGATCTAGCTCTGCTGGTCTCGGGGATCAGAACAAACAAAACAAGTTTTTTTGGCGAACTTATTCTTCATAAAATTAAACTATTTTTAAATGATTTGCTTAAAATTGATCAGAGATGCCTTCTGCAATGTTACTTTGCAAAAGAAAAGTCAAGTAAGGCCGTATTTTGCTCACATATCTGCAAAATATCCTAAAAACAGGACATTAAATAACTTAATAAATATGGCAACGCAAACTATTTTAAGCATAAAATGTATGTAAATCATTCCAAGTAAGAGTTTTAAGCAGATAAAAATTGAAAAAAAATGTTGCAAAAAACTTGGGCACAAATGGGTTAAAAGCAGGGTGAAATTTCAAAAACATTTTCCAGAATGAAACTTGAAAAAGGGCATTTGAAAATTTCCTTACTTTATTCTGACTGCAGACTAAAGAAATAAATGCTGACGCAGTCTAATGCAGTTTTTTTTCTGAATAACCGTTACTTAAAGTTGTTCAAAGTGTAAGTGAAGGTGCGAAAAGTGCAGGAAACTACAAATACCGAATTCGAAAGTTTTCCGAATAGCTGATAGCGTGGAATTTAAAGATCGTTAATTAAAAGACTAGTAAGGCCAAAAGAACTTAAGAAAACAAATTGATATTAATTCAATACCAACAATTAACAAATATCATAATCTTCAATTTCCGTTTTGATATATGCGATTACTCATGCATAAAAATTTTTACAACCATTTATTCTTTTTTTGTCAAAAATTAGAAAGCTTGCCCCACCCTTGACACCAGGACAGAGCAAGTGTAATAAAAGTTTTAAAGAACAGCGTCAATCCAGCACTTTTTGCGAGTTTTTAGAATTTTGTGAAAAATAGTTTAGATTTTTGTGAAAACAAGTATGTAATTTTGTGAAAAATTGTAAAGGCTAGAAATATTACCAATCCCTTTTGAACCATTTTTTAGTATCTAAATTTTGTGAAGAGTATTAACGGACCCAATTTCTCTCTGAACCCCTGAAAAATTATAGTAAATCACCCTAACAAGAATTTATAATAATACAAATATTTTTTTATTAGTACGAAATTACGTCACCTCTTGCATTGGAGGTCTTTTCTTCTTGTCAAACTTGCTACACACATGTCCTATTTGTATTAATTCTCCAAACCACACCATTTTCTCCTCACCAGCTTTAATATCTCTTAAATTGTCCAGTCTACCAGATTCCCGATATAGTTCCACATAATCAACCTAAAATGGTATTTAAAGAATTGCACAAAAAGAAAACATAATCAATCAATTTTAATAACTGCATGTATAAAAATCATAATGAGAAAGCAAAATTTTGATACTCATAACCTGTCAAATTATTGCACTCACTGACAAGTCAAAAGAAAAGAGCTGGGAAAATAGATGTAAAACAAAATTATTTTCAGATTTTAACTTGTGTAACTGCATCATACATGAATTGCTATTGCAGAAGGAAAACAGGTCCTGAAATGCTAAATTTTGTAGGAATGACAAAAGAGTGTTTTACTCAGCATTTTAAAGTGCTGATTGAACTTTAAAAGCATGCTTCTACATTTAATGTCAGGGTTAAAAACAGCCAAAATATAAAAGAGAAAAACAGTTTCAATTATCAAATGTGTTGAGTTAAATATGAGAAACTATTACTTTTTAAGTTGCTTCATTTCTTGAATGTTCTTTTTAATCCACATATTGCTATTGTTACCATTTCTATTTTAATTAATTATTTATTTATGTATTTATTTGTTTGTGCCCTTGATACAATTTAATTTTACTAATATACATCTGAGTTGATAATTAAAGTAAATTACAGAATTTTTAACCAAAATTCTATACCAGACGTTTTGCTTCACCTCTCTTCTGATCAAATGGTCTTAATCCAGTTGCGATTTCTAGTAAAACCTGAAATACAATTAAATTTCATATATTTTGATATAATTTTGAAAACTAAAAACTGAGGAAAAATTCTACAAATATTTCTATTTTGAGCAATATGAGACAAAATGCATAAAAGTACAAATTAAAACATTTCAAAAGTTTTTTTAAACTTTTAACTCTTTTTAATGAAATAAATGAATTCGTTTGTGCAAAATATAAAAGCAAAAATACAACACTGAACAGCAAAAATGTGCTGTCTTTGCATACATAAGCTCACCTATTTTTTAATTGAAAAAGGTGTTCCTTGTGAAGCTGAAACATGTGTCTTTAGTATTCTTACATATTTGTGCCCTTCAACGTTGCGAGTTTATCATATTAATTGTCTTTATTTGTATTGCATCATTTTACTAATTTCAAATGTTCAAAGCTTACAACTGTTTTTTACTCTTTTCATTTCGCAAGAATATGGCTATTGTAGCAACACAAACTAGCACATAAGTTGGATTCGTATCCTGATCTCTGGCTTCATGAAATGACACACATCAATATAGAATAGGGCAATTCCACGTCAGACCAATCACTTTCTTGCCCTCACCATTTCCGATTTTAACAAAATTTGGTGTAAGGGAAGCATATGACGAGATAAGTATTCCTGCCAATTTTTAGCTTTTTATTTAAAAAAATGTGCAAAATACAGGGCTGCAAAAAACAGCAAAAAGTGTGAAAAAAACAAAAAGTGGTTTTATGCAAATGACTAAATTTTGTTAAAATCGGAAATAGTGAGGTCAAAAACTTATTTTTTTTTATTCATTTGACGTGGAATTGCCCAATATCTATTTTAAATTACGAGTACATTTCATAAATTCTAAACAGAAGGTGGTGAGAATGGTGTTTTAATTTTCAGTATAAAGGAGAACTTTATCGAATCTAAAATCCATCTTTGTCGAAAACCATAAAAGAAGAGTGAACAAAATAAAATTTCTCTTTCTTTACATTTTGTGCAGACATAAAATAGATTAAACTCAGGTTTTGAAGAGTAAAAATGTACTTTACACTGTTAGAACCAACTTTTCAGCAACTTAATTGAGTTATACCTTTCTATTAATCACTTACTGAACTATGGGGGTTTGTAATAATTTAATTTGTGTAGAATTTCATTAAAGCTAAAATACCAAAACTAGTTAACAGAAAAAAAGAAACATATGAAGAATTGTATTAAAAGTTCCAAATCAAACAAAATCTGCTTTTTTATCAGTATAATACTTTTATTTAAATTAATAATAAGGGTAACAAATCATTTGGTTTCGTCATCACTTCTTCAAACTTACAGCAGAAACTAGTTTGCAGTTGCATAAATTATTGATTCTGAATGCTAATGACTAAGAAACAATTACTATTTATTCACAAAAAATGGGGAAAACGTTGTTGTTGTTGGTATAGAAGTTTTTCCTAATAGAAAACATAGTTTGAGGAAGAAAAGAAGGGTCATATGGACAGTCATAAAACACAAGAATTGGCCTTCCCAATATATCAGGAAAATGAGAACTGCAATTCAAATTTGGTTCAACCTTCTTATTCACATTCGCCCAAACACATATTCATGCAGCAAGCAAAAACCCTACAGCGCTAAAATATTCTTAAAACATATTTTTAGATACATTTCATCTATTTTCTTCAATTCTTAATGGTAGAGTGGTTTATTTCAAATTAACTGTGTATTGTGGTTAATTGAGTATACCTTTGTTCTTTTTCTTTTTCCTAGTACTCAAAGTTAGATAAGTAAAGGGTTTGGTAAGTAAATAATCTCCATTTTATATTTTTTCCCTTGTAAATGAAAATGAAACAAAATTTTCCTTTTAAATTTAAGTTCAGCATAACGGTAGAGGACCGAATTTTTTACAAAATGCATTTGAAGCACCTTGCAAAATTGAAAGAGTTTTAACCCATTCCCTGCCCCGGCCGACACACGATCGGCCGCGCACTTTGTGTAAAAACCGCTCCGGCCGACGTAGGCTCGTCCACAGAATTTGGTTCCTAACTGGCCGCGACGATCCTGTATCGTCACAGCGAACCTAGCAGTTTTCGCTCTTGACGATCCTGTGTCGGCCGTTTTTCCAGGCGCAAACCCTGTTATCTCGCTTCTCTGCTGGGTTTTGGTGCTTTGAGGGGAGCGGTACCAAAGGTATTTTCTTTGGGTCAAATGGATGTAACTTATAAGATATTAAGAACCTGTGATCGTTATATAATTTATTTTATCGAGATATATCATCCTTTCACGTACTCTTAGATATACTAGAGTATAATGTCGTATGGTCATGTATGGAGTATAATGCTTTAAATAATCAGAAGAAAGTTTTTTTATGGAAGCTTTGTTTCCTCTGCTTTCTGCTATTTATACTCTTGATGAACAAGTGAAAAAATATTCTCTTTGAGGGGCCAGTATTACAAGCTTGATTAAAAAATAAAGAAACTAAATCAGTGTTCCAACCCCCCCCCCCCCTACTTTTTTGACTGAACCTCACCTTCATTTAAAAGCATCTTTTGCCAAATTGTCATAATTCTCCAAATTTATAAAGTATTTTTTCACAATATTTTTTGTATTATATTTTAATTTTGTAACTATTGTATTTTAATTTTGGAACATTAAATGTTCCAAAATGTAACAGTAGTAATGCTTGTTTTGAAATTAATTTCTGATTTTAACTATATTTTGTTATAAGAAAATCATGTGGAAGGGGTAGCGCATGGCAAATGACTTTCTGGCTGTTGCTTGAATGGAAACCTGTTCAGATGGTTGGTAAAAAGCTTTCTTGGGAGACCTCCCATAGTGTTTCTTTTGGGTATCTTCAAGCTATACGACTGAGATTAAGTGGACACGGCTTTGGGTGGGGGGGGGGGGGGGTTGTATTCAAGTAAATAGTCTTTAGGGAAACGAGGGATTTGTCGCAAGTTTTGATCTTTTGTAACTGCTTATCTTTAAAATAGCTCACACGATTGAGCTACTAAAATCCGTGCACTCAAAGTGCGATATAGACTCCTATAGAAATTAAGATAAATGGACCAACACTTAAAGATATCTCTTTGTGTTATTGGTCGCTATGTTTACAATGCATCAAAAGTCGCCGATTCCTTCTACCCTTTCGGGAAGTTATTTACACAGCTAAGCTTTTTTTTATGATCTTGCACTAAAGCACGTCAAATGCTCTGTAAAATTGCATTAGTAAACCTCCTTTTAAGTACCCGAGTTACTTTGAATTGTCTCATTGTAAAGTAACCACATGGAAGGGATTGGAGCGGCACTTTTGTTCAAATGCCACGGTCTGATTTGGTTCGGACAGCAAGCAGCAGTGAGAAGTGATCTCGTGGGAATAGGGCGACACCCCTTTCCTCTCTCCTTTTCTTTAGGATGCACCTTTGTTATGAGCAGTTTAGCAGGGCTTCATTGACAGTGCTTTCTGTAAATGTCAAAATAGAGTTCAGTTTTTGTCCTTTGTGATACACCTAGTTATAAAAGAAAAATCTCATGCTCAAGGAACGGAATTTTGTTCCTTTCCCTGGAAGAAATAACTGCATTTTAGATAAAATTAAACAACAAATGAAAGTTCTTTCGTTTGTTAGGATTCCCTTTCTGCTAGTTGTTGCATGTAATTGCTTATAGAGATATTAAAAGGGAATATGTTTCACGTTATTTTGTGAAAGCGATGAGTACTAACACAGTTATGTTAGAATAATAAATAAATTAGTGGACTGGTAAATAAAAAAATAAGTAAATAAATAAAAATGAACAAAAATAAAATATTTGTAAAATGATTGATAAAATAAATAATGTAAAATATAAAATAAATTACAGGTACTGAATTGCGAGTTTTCCTTTCAAGTTCAAGTTCGACTGCGAAAACAACATTTTAAACCCCGTAGCAAAATGGGGAGAAAAGTGTTATCATACTGTGGCGAAATGGAACCGGTGAGTGATGCACGGTGCGGTCGCTTTGCGGCGGAAAACATTTTTCGCTTGGGTCAGTGAATGGGTTAAAGCAGGACTCTCACATGTATTGTTATTTAACCTACAAGGCTCTGGTCCATCTTTCCTTATTTTTTCCTTCTTCCTTCTTTTATTTATTTATTTATTTGTTTATTTTTGTGGTACATGACATGCTGAGATATTGAATAAGGTACCTATATATTTTCCTTGTTAGTTTTACAAGGGAAAACAAGATAGAATATTATAAGGTAAGTCTCTACAACATTTATGGAGCTAACTGGGATTGACATTTTGCTGTGGCTCCCCCACCCCCCACTATTTTGTAGTATCTACAACTATTGTCCAAGTTTGCTATAGTACCAAAATACTAGTTTTACTATGCTGTTTTTCCTATTTTGTGCAATATTTTAAACTTTCCTCATCATTCAGAGCAAAGTGTCAACATAAATTATTCAAAAATCTACTGATTATAATAAAATGTGTTTTACTTACAATGCCATAGCTATAGATGTCGACTTGAGGTGACAAATGTCTCTGTCTTAAGTATTCAGGAGGTAAGTAACACTGCGTCCCATGAACACTAGAAACTTTGACATGGGTCACATCACAGCCAGGTCCTTCCCTTGTCAATCCAAAATCTCCAATTTTAGCATCCATATTAGCATCCAAAAGAATATTAGCGCTAGAATGTTCATTTCAAATATGAGAATCAGAAAAATATGGCCGTCTTCAACATTCAATGGTATTAAAAAATAAACTCACAGAATTAAACATAATTATAAAGTATGTTCAAAAATATAAGGATATTAAAAAATAAATCACGTTAGGCCCAAATTTATTGAAATAAAGATCTGTGAGGAAAATTTCTAGAAGAAAAAATATTTTCATTTCTAAGACAAATGTGAAAACGCCAGCTCTATTAGGCTTAAAATATCGCAAAAACAAGAAATATAATTTACAATGTTGGCTGTTAAGTCACAGGCTAAAAACCAAACTTTTAATTTTAGCTTTTGTATAGAAAACTTCCCTGAAAGCTTTATGTATTCCTACCAGGACAATTTTCCAAAAGCACATTTTGGCAGGATCTTTGTTATCTCTCCTAGTATTTTATATCTTGTAAGTATTATTTATTTGAAGTTTGGACTCCAGTAATAACTCTGAATTCAACTCGAAATTTGTTGCTAGGTGATGTATCAAATATTTTTATCAGAGTCACAAGACATGTGACTTCATAAAGCTGTGACAAAATTCTTTTTCTAAAAATAATATTTTATGACTTTTTTTTTTTATTCAAATATGGCGGTAGTGCTCATTGCTTGACTTAATTCCCGAGAGTAAAAATGAAAATTGAATGCTTTAATTGAAATAAAGTTTTATTTTAGAGTAAAATCATATAATATGTATAATGTTAATAAAATGTTTTGCATAAAATTAAATTTGAATCTTGAATTTAAATGACAAGTCAACTTGAGGTATTTTTGGATTGCAATTTAACTTTATTTTAAAAGGAATATGTGACACCACACATTCACCAAGAAACCATAAATAATCTCACTGATAGCACGCAAGATGTCAAAACATTGCCTACACTTTATCACTAGGAAATTGTTGATTTCACTGTTTTGCTTTTTTCTTTGGCACATCTAACAATCCTACAATTTTCAATCTTCCATATCTTTTCCCGCCTTGTGTTGGGGTTTCATAGTTCAGGAATGCACACTGAAATAACAATAACAACAAGAAAGGCATACTAAACCTTTTAATGTCACCATGCACAAGAGGTTTTTCTGGAGCAGTGTGTAAGTAGTTTAAACCTTTTGTGGTGCATTCTGCAATATGACTTCTTTGAGACCATGTCAGAGGAGGAGTTTTATTCTAATGAAAGTGAAACAGTAATGTAAAAAAAGTATTTATATAAATGACAATGAAGACATAAAAAGTTTTATGCAAATCAGCAAAAAAATAGCAAAATATTTGTCAAATACCGATAAATTGTTAAGTAAACTTCCAGTTCACATTATTTAAATCAATAAGAGAAAATACTTTGAAACATTCTTTTCCCAGTACCATTTTATTCACTGTATTCGAAAATTACTATTTTCGTCAAAATGGGAAAAAGCAGATTTTTATGAAAATTGCCAGATTATTAAACTTTAAACCAGTTTTGCACATATTATTTTACTCATTGAAATTCTTTGATCATCTACTCAATTTTTAAATCTTATTGAGCCTTGTTGCATGCCTAACATAATATTGGCAGCTCAAGAACACATTTTAAGGATGAAATCTATTCATTGCCTGATTTTGGCAGATTAATTAGCTTAATAGTGAAATTAGCATGAGATGTAACGCAAAAAACATTTGTTAACCATAACAAGATTGAACACACCACTCTGAGAGAGAACGCAAGCAATAGATCTGAATAAAAAATTCAAACAGTTTCTGCTGATTAGCAATGCCACTTGTAACACTTATGTTATGGTTAGTTAGATAATATTATAGATAGTTTAATTGTAATACAAAATACAAGGTTAAATGAGTAATTTTTTTCTTTAAGAATGCAAAGATAAGTTTTCTTTCTTTCAGAATAAACATGTCCAACACTTTAAAGTTAAATCTTGAATTATAAAATAACTTGGGGTTTGGTGAGTTTAAATAACTTACAAGCACCTTGTGTCTGGGCTTTCATTAACAGAAAAATAAATAAATATGTAACAAAAATAAATTTTAAATACTAACCTTACACAACAGTCTATCTTCTAATGAACCATTAACCATTAATTGATACACTAAACAAGGAAATGTACCATCTAAAGAAACAGCATATAATGGTAATATATGATCAAAGCGGCAACTAAAGAAGAAGAAAAGTGCAAAAGGGAAAATTAACATTATGGGAAAAAACAAATACAAGATTAAAAAATACCGGAACAGGTTTTTAATTCTGCTTGTATTGGATATTAAATAAAAATAATCATAGAAAAACATCTTAAAATTAATGATGTGAGAAAACTTTTACAACAAAATAAGAAACTAAGCATATAATGCTGTGTAAATCAGATTTTAACCAGTTTGCTACATTTAATTTGGAGCATGACTAAAAAAAAAGCAGTTGAAGAAGCAGAAAAGTGTGCAAGTAATTACATTCAGAAATCCTTTAAAACTGCATAAAAATCATGAAGCAATAAAAAAATATAGAATAATAATAAAACATATAAGGTTTTTTTAGGGAAAAAAGATATGGGTAGAACAGTTAAATTTTTTTCATAAAAACAAAGTAAAGGCTTCGTTAGTCTCTTCCTAGACTCAAATAGTCAGAAAGTTTAATGATCCTAAAAAAACCATGGGCACAAAGACAAAGAGTAAGGATAAAATGTAGATATCAATAGATATTTGAAGTAAATCGCTAGCAGCATAAAAGTGTTAAAGAATAAATAAACATCATATCTGCAACAAAGTTTCAAAAATGTTTTGAAACTAGATTTCTCAGAAACTACAACTTTTTCTTTCTTATTTCATTTGTACATCATATTCCACAATGCATAAACATTTTCCCTAAAAGGTCATAATAATAATGAGCACATTGCATTCAATTTCACTATGAGACTGTATCTTAACTTGACACTAAAAGTCTTGAAGGCTAAAATACTAATTTTGTATTGTAACGAGTCCGTAGCACCTTCAACTTTCTTAAATGAGCATTCCAATCTTGAGCAAATAACTATAAATTTATTTACAAGTATGTACACTATTTACAAAAGGAGCAGGAAACAATTGCTAAACATCCAGCAATTAGGTAGCAAACAGTACATTGTACTCTCAACAGTAACTCAGCACCACGTATCTAACGTGAACAGTAATTAAGCAATTACAAAAGCGAAACAACCATTCGCCCAAGCGAATGAAAACGAGTCTCAGAAATCAAATCTGAAAAGAACTAACTGACTTGTGTTCAAGGCCAGCTTTTTATACTCGGAAGGACATTTCTACTACGTTCTAGCAAAATCTGGAGTATTCTGTTCATTCATAACTTCCATAATCCATTCAAGAAACTTCTAGTAATAAAAAGAAAAAAATCACTAGGAGCGAAAAATGTCTTCATGCTTATCAAAGTTAGGGCAAGTGTAAAAACTAAAAAAACGTTACAGGGCCGGTATACAAGTGATAAAGGTGATATCTTCAGATACTTTTGCAACATGACGCCAGATAAAACCAAAACTAATGAAAATGATGCAAGGCAGGAAAAACAACAACTATTTACAAGATTTGTAACAGTATGTTTTAATTTTGGTTCACATTGCATTTTATTAGCAATTAATGACAGAGAAATTCATTAAAATATTCCAAAAACAAAGAGTTTAAATTTAACCATGAATATACAATGCTGATGTGTAAGTAGGAACAGACTTTAGAAATTATTTTGAAACTACAACAGTTAAAAAGACATTTTTACAAAAAAAAAAAAAAAAAACACCTCAATAGGTGGGAGGAAGCAAACAGAGTTGAAAAACAAACAAAATGAAATTATGATGAAAGAAAATGTTCAAAGAAACTTTATGCCATAAATTAATTAAAAACTATTCAGAAATAAGAAGTTAATAAAACAAGGTAAAAAAACTGAATGCGAATTTCCTTACCGTTTTAACACATTAAGTTCATTTAATGACTGCTTAAAACTCACTACATGTTGTGAAGCTTCATCAGAACTATTTCTCTGAAAAAGAAAGAACAATATTAATTTTATTTTTTTAGGCACATTGGCATCCAAAGCAACAAAGATTTTTTGTTTAAATTAAAACATAAAATGTTTCATATATCAAGAACAATTTTTGAAGTAATCTAAAAAGGAAAAAAAATGCCTTATTTCTATTAGCTTGCAATTCGAAAAAATTCAATTCTGATTTGTTTTTGGAAACAGAAGTACTTGTCTACTTCCATTTTGGGAATGACAAAATATGGAGGCCGCATTTCACTCATAGCTATAAGTCCACTTCTCCTTCCAGTCAAAAAAGATCTCTCTCAGTCTTTATCCCAAAGTGTACTTCCAAAGCTATAAATTATCTTCTACCCTGTTGCGTTGTTGGATGCATAGTTCTAGTTAACCCCAGGATTTTTTTCTTAGGAACTAAAAAGGGAGGGGAGGAGTTAGGGACCGAGGCAGTTTTTTTTTTAATCGCTACTTTTCAAAAGTAGGTCGCCACATGGCAAGTGGCAACTGAAAATCTCAACCTTAAAAGCTTTGCACATCTATGGACTATCGGTTTGATCTTTTCTTTATTTACTCCATGTTTTCATATTTATTATATATATAGTGAACGATAGATAAATATACATAGATAGAAACATAGATATGTATATATGCCAAAAAATTTCATGACAGTTTGAAAAAAACTTAACTTTTCAGAAAATAGGTGTTGAAGTTTCTTTAACTTTTAAAAACAATATAAATTTTGATACATAAAATAAAACTTACTAATAAAAAGTAATAAAATTCATCTTTTTTCCCCATTTTTATCAACTTCTGACATAAAATTTTTAAGTAAAAATTATGTGTAAAAATAATACTTACTGGTGTCAACTTTTTTATAGCAACTGAAGTTCCTTTCCAATCCCCTTTATATACTATTCCAAAACCGCCTTTTCCTAAAATGCGATTATCATTGAAATTGTTTGTAGCTTTACAAATGTCATTATAAGTTATATGCATTATATCAAGCAAGGAGTCTTCTTGGCTGTTCATACTTGCAGCTGAAAAAGAAATATTAATTAATGCAACAATTGTCAGTACAAAAGATCCTTCCCATCTTAAGGTTATGAATTGCTACAAATACATTTAAATTTCATTTATTAAGCATCAAAGGACTTTTCATTACAACTATATGTACAATAAGAAAAAAAAACATTTTCTCTGAAAAGTTTGGGGTTTTAGGCAGGCTGAGTGGTTTTCACCATCCAAAACTGCCTTAAACTATCTGAAAGCGTCTTCAACTGTCCGAAAGTGTCTCAAACGGTCCAAAAGTATGCTAAAGCTATCTAATACAATTAATATGTTAACGACAACATTAGCAATGTAATTAGTACATACATACAAATATTAATTAGTTACAATTAATAAATATTCGGAAGTATTTTTTTCTGAAAAGCGACATCAAATCAATTATTCAACTTTGGAGCCCTTCTTTTTCTCTTGCAGAATTCAAAAAAAATTTTGAGAATATTTCAAGGATTCAGGGAAATATTCTTTTTCTGAAGAAATTTTAGATTGTTGTTCGCCTATACTTGCACTAAATCAGTGTCACCAAATCAATGTCTTTATCGCTTTTGGGGCAGTTTAGGGAATGCTTAGCACAGGCTCTGCATGCAGCTATTGAAGCTCAATCTAGATTACTCTTGCTATTGCTTATTGGCACCTGCATAAAAAATTAAACTAAAAAATTTGTACTTTCAACGATAAAAAAAAAAGACACAGTCAGAAAAATCTAATGATAAAATTAGTATCCTCAACAACAGCAAAAAGAAAAAAAAACTTTACAAAATGGTACATTCACAAAAATAAGTTTAAAAATAGCAACAATCCAAGTTTTTAAATTTAAAACTCATTACTATGCTTATAACAAAATTTACTCATGAAAGAAAACAATGAATTGATTAATATACATTAATTATATAGCTTTAGCTTGCGTTAAAGTTTTTTAATCAAAAATTTTGATTAAAAAAAAGTTCCATGAAAATAGAATGTCTGTATGGAATTTTTTCATGGACAATTATTTCACTAGAGTTTTTACAAAAATAAGTAGCTATTAAAATACAAATTCTAAACTGATATACATATACTGTATTGACTTAGCAGTGTGACCTGCTTAGTTAATCAGTTTCTTTGTTCTATAGAGGACTTGGTATTTTATTTAATTACATTTTTATTATATTGAAGAATGAAATGGGGTTTACAATAATTCCTTTCAAAACAGAAAAGAAACATTTCCCAGTTAGGAGTCTCATGTTCTGCCCTTGAAGCAGATGTGAAACCAAACTTAAATAACGTCCATTAATAAATTATGGCAAATAATTTAAGAGTTTTCTAATCAGAATCTTCGTCAATTAAAAAAATCCTGAATTCCGCTGTAGCTTCAGAAAAGTTTCACCTTAGTTAAAGAGTTTATTTGCTTTCTTCAACTCAAATTTTTCGTTGTTTCCTTTTTCTTACGTTTTAATAATTAAAAAAAATTGAGCAGCCACAGTTACAATTTTGCTAGACTCTATAAGGAATAGTGTGATTTTCTTTAAGCAATGATTTTAGGTACATTTAGTCCACTTATTTTTTTAACAAACAAGAACACAAAATGTAAATGAGGCATACATACCATCAAGGGGTGGAGAAGTTTGACCAAAATACTTTTTGTTAGAAGGAACATCTTGAGTACTTTTTTTAATATTTTTCAATTTTTCTGAAACACAATTATCTGATAAGGATTCTTTTGACAAGTTGCTTTTCTTCACATTATTCTTATTTGCTGATCTAAAAATTGAAAACCCAGGTTAGCAGCACAAAATAGAGGTACAGAGAAAAAAAATTAAAACTTGTAATGGCCAATAAACTATTGGTTTGTTTTTATAAAAAGGTTCACTTGTCAACTTAATGTTATCGCAAGTTACACTTGGACAAATTCGCAATACGATGTATCATATCTGCTGGTTTAATACTATTAAAAATGATTAAGTATTGGGAATCAGCCACATGGTTTCCCCCCTTTAACTAGATATTTATCATACTATATGTCAAAAAATGGAATAGAGGAAATTAATTTCACTTTTACTAAAATAAAGTTTGAATTCTACATTCTGAAAAAGGTCTAGTCTCCCGCTTTACTTCCATCATAATATATTTGCTCTTATTTTATTTTCCTTAGACTCCAATGCCTCCCCCCACCCCATTATTATTTTTTTTAATTTCTCTTTCTTTTCCAATGGGCACCAGCTTTAAAAGGGCCTTCTATTTCTTTCATCCTGCCACCTCTTTCTGGCATGATTTTTTTTTTCCATTTTGTTATAAAATATATAAAGTAAATAGTTTCTTTTTATAAGTAGTTTGCCTTGCTTCAGAATTTTCAGTTTTCTATGTTTTTACAGAATCTTTTCAAAAGTTAGATGCTACAATTAAAGTTGCCAAATGAAATCTTTTCATCACAAACTGTGATCAAAAATCAATTCCACACGATGGCTCCTTTGATTGAAAATTTATATTATTTAATTTGGTTAAAAATTTATATTATAGTAACCCCTTAGTATTTCATAAAAATCCAATGTCCTGGATGAAACGGTTTTCTATCAATGAAAAAAAAGCTACTCAACTAAAACATTAAGTGCATTTCTTAAGAAAAAATTTAAATATTCACATTAATTTGTACTCCAGGTATGAAATTTTTGCATTGTACTTAATTTCTTTTAGTATTTACCTGCTTTTACTACCAGTATAATAATGGTAAGTTTTGAATGGGAAATATTTCAATTCTGGTTACAACAGAGCCATTTTTCAATACAAAAAAAAAAGGCAACACTTAAAACATCCAATTTCAATCAAATATCTGTTGTCCCGGCTCTTATTGCTACTTGTATATTATAACGTCCTTATACTACTTTTAACTAATCACACAAAGGCAAAAATTTTACTTGAAATCACACACGTTGTTTAAAATTTTCTTTAAAGATTTTAGTTCAAAACACCTACTTTTCTCCTGCAACAGCTTTAGAGTTTGATTCAGACACATTAAGACTGTTCATCTTTGACTGCAAAGATACTGAACTGTAATTTTCCTTCATATTGGCCGAATCACCTTTCAGCTTGGATGTAGAGTGGGGTGAACATTCTTTAGTTTTACTTGAAGAACTGACTTCAGATGGTATTCCTTTATGAATAGATGACTGTGTCCACTGATAAGAACTTTCATTACAAGAAACTGAGAACTGAAAAATAATAATAAAAAAAAATTAATATGGAAAGTAATGTTCATCTGTACAAAGTTATGCCATGAACTTAATTATCTCTGTTATTACAAAGTTTCTTTCTTTGAAATGCTTGGAAATTAATATAGTTCAAAATGTTATATAATCATTTGACAATCAACAAGGAAATGATAATCATACCGGAAGGGTAAAAAACGAAGATAATGCTCTTCTTTTGGATCAAATATAACCAAACTGTATTATAAAAGTGAGGAAGATAACTCATTGAGAAGCAAATGGCTTTTTGTTGAAATAAGGATCTAATGAAAATATAGCACCCCAACAACAGAAGTAACACAATTCGGAAGAATAAAAATATTAAAATAACAATAAAAACAGAGCATTGAAAAAAATTATGCAATACTACTTTTAATCGATTTTTTTCTCAGATGCTACTGTATACGCAAAACATTCAGTATCAAAATCAAGTTATAATTTCTACGTTTACACCATGTTTTTTCCTCATGTATATATATATATATATATATATATATATATATATATATATATATATATATATATATATATATATATATATATATATATATATATATGTATTGCATAGTGCATAATATAATCTGTAACTTAAGTACGAGGCATTGCTGTTTTCCCACAATCTTTTTCTGTTTGAATATCTGTGTTAACCAATGAAATTACATAATTTTTTAAACAGCCCTAGTTTTTTAACCCAAATGCAAATACAACACAATACATTCAAAATGCACAATACTTTAATGTAACATGGCAAAAAAAAAATTATTCCATCTCGTTTCGATTTACAGGAGTCCAAAATTTAATTGCTGTCATTTTTCTAAATTTCGTATGCATGTAAATTATGAAGGGTTGAAAAACACACAGCTAAAGTAAGAGTATAAGTAAGAGTAAGCTCTAAGTATGCTTTTAATTACAAGTTTTTGCAATATTTCATTTTATGTGCTTGTCCCTTAAAAGAGTTATCACCCTTTGAAATGAGTAAAAAAGCTGCACTTGACTTTAAACTTTGCCCTCTTGTCATATTTTCAATTATTATGTTAATCATATAACTTAGCATAAGAGACCATTATTTTATTTACTTTAACACCAAAATGTAAAATTACCAGCAATAAATGTCATTCAAATCGGTTTCGGCCAAAATGTAAAAGCCTAAAAATCCCATTTTGACTCAAAAACGAATTTTGATGAAATATATATGATTTTATAAAATATATTATGATTTTATAAAATCAAAAGTACAGAATATATAAACATGGCATATGGTTTCACGAATATTTCATACGTGGCTTTCAGAGATTAAAAATGGTAAAGAACAGTCTCCATGAACTTGGATGGATTGACTCCATACCAAGCAAAGGTTTCAGTCAAATCAATTATTTTTTTATTTGAGAAAAAGCGTTAACCAATGATTCTATAAGCAGAATTCACTATATTAAGAAGAGAATGATTAGAATTAAAAGCGCTTACTTGAGAAAAATTTGGTCCAGGATTATGTTCTTGTTTTGAACAGCTTAAAAAAGTTGAAGTTCTTAGACTTTCATTTCTTAACAAACAATGATATTTTGCATCCACTAAAAAAAGTCATAAATAAATAAATATATATTCATCAGAATGAATAAATGACATTTAAATTATTATTTTCTACAGCAGTATTCATCCAAAGCCTTTTTTTCAAGGATAGTCTTAAGTGTCTGCTTCTTCTGTATATTAATATTTCTTTATTGCCATTCATACTAAAAATACGTAGTTCTGTTTTCTTTGCTTCCGTTAAAATGAGATGTTTTAAATACCTGACCGTTTTATGGCAAAGTTTTAAATACTGCAAATTAAAAAACAGGAAAAAAAGAAATCTGCTTACTTTTATTGTACAATTTCTTAACCATTTATTTATTTACTTTTTTTTGTAAATATTTATTGGAAAACTGTATAGAATTCGCAGTTATGCTTCGAATGCTGCAAATGCCTTTTACAGCAATGAAAAATTTCAAAGTTCAATTCAAAATGTTAAAAAATATTTTTCTGCAAATAAGATATATAATCAACTTATATGGCAATTATTAACATTGATAATAATTAGTTAATTAACTAGAGAAAAAAGTAGAAAAAAAACATTGTGATTAAACTTTTTATTTTACATTTACACTTTTAGAAAACTTTTGAGAAAATGAAAATAAAAAGAAAATGTCCTAGCATTAACTTATGCCTCCTCCCCCCTAAAAATCGTGTACTTTTTTTTTTTTTCCTTTTTTTAAAACCATTTTCTATCATGCATTTCATTCATAATGATCAGCAGGTAAAAATCTTATCATCCTGTTTTTTACGTTATGCAAGAAAACAATCTTAAAGGCAAGTATCATCAACATTGCATTTCTGTAGAAATTTGTTAGTTGGTGACAGGGTTTTAGCTGATTTTCAAAGTTTTTTAGCAAAAAAGCTAAATTTGGAGCGAAGGCTTTAGCAAAATGCTAAAGGTTCATAAATAGTGAATCTGTTTACTATCTTTCTAACCTAGTCTATTTATTTCCTCTCTTGTTGAAAGCTAAATTCAAAATTCGACCTTGACAACTTGAAAGAAAGAAATTTATGGTAGGTAACGTTTTTTTTTTTAAATTTAAAGTGAAAAATTCAGAATTGAAATTCACATTAAAATAACACAATTTTTTTCAAAACACCAACAATGAATTTATTGGAAGGGGGGGGGATGCTCATTAAGACAATATAGTGTTGAATTTAATAGCATTTTATACATGTTGGCTACGATTTATTAAGAGTAAGTTAGATATCACCATGCTTGCTTCCTCTCTCAGATCGTGCATTGCTTTAGATAGTATTTTCGCATTTTGAGAAAAATGCGACCGTAGCAGAAACTGTGGTTGGTGAGCCTAAAGTGAGAGCTCTATGAATATGCCTAGCCACTTGAGCTACAGTCCAAAAGGCAGTGTCTAAAAAATTAGCAAAGTCTTCTCTTCCTGTTGCAGTTATAACATCAATATCCTCCGGGTTTCTACAGATAAATTTAAAGTACAAACTACTGTTCCTTTTTTTTTTTTTTAATCTCTCAATCCAATCACTTACTTTCAGTGAAGTTCTAGAGTTTTGGCAATTTCGGGGGCCTTTAATTTTAAAATGGTTAATGTTAATTGCAATCTTTGCTGCTTGGATTTCACCTTTTCCATTAAATTGTGTTACAAATCATACAGAACATTTTGAGAGCTTTTTGTTTCTTTGATAATTTTCCGAGTTTTTCAGGACTTGACTCTACTGAAGCATCCTGCACTCAAATAGTTCGCAGAGCTGAATATGCAACACCTGAAGATTTTGTAAGATCAAATTTCAGGAAAGCATAATATAGCAGTCAGTGGGGCAGACAATCTGTGCCACGAAATTTGACTGTTAAGAAGGGTAGGATATCATTATGATTGTAAAAGAACATTCACAACATTAACTGTGACAACCAAATCACACTTCATGATTTGGCTAGGCCTAGACTTCATTCCATCTCTAGTAAGAAATAATAGAAATAATAAAACAGATACAAATCATGATACTTTTATTTATTTATATTTTAACATAAATAGGAAGTAGGAAGTAGAGGAACTTGACTTACAAAATATAGGATTTATATTGATGAAAATAAACGGTTTAAGTCTATAAAGCTTCGCTTTTAGAATTTAGATGTAGGATATAACATTAAAAAGTCTTACAGTATGAATACAAATAAATTTATAACACACAAACATGCTTACGAGTACTATCAACAAAGATATATTATTCTCAATTTTCCAAATAAAAACTAGCGAGACATGACAAGCAAAGCAATGATTAGCAAAGACAGGATTAGCAAATATCTTGAAGTTTTGCAAGTTTAATTAAATTGCAACTAAAAAAATTGCAAGCTAAATTGATTAGAAAATTTTCTTATGAATATGCAAAGTATTGCTTCTAGAGGTATCTTACTATTAATGATGATGTTGAAGTAGCCAATGAAATCGTTGAAACATAATGACGTAGAAAAGTCAGGCATAATTTCATAATCAACCTTAAAATTTTCAAGCAAAGGCTGAAATAGATCAAATGCTACAGTTTGAAATAGGTTAAAATAATATGGAAGAGTAGCACTATAATATAAATTTGTTGCATAATATTTTTGCATTTCTTCTACAAAATTATTTGAAATTAAAGTAAGGGCCAAAAGGTTAGGAACATTTTGATACTTGAGATTTTGGCTCAATCCTGACAATTTTTGGTCAATTCTGACAAGACCGGTAAGGACAAAAAATTTATAGCCCAGAATTTATTGTCGCCTCAGACAAACAAGACATCTAAGCCTCAAAACAACGGAAAGATTTTTAATTTTTGTTCTAAAGCAACAGTATCTTTATTATGAGCATACTATTGAACCAGGACTTGTTATAATAACAATATAATCATTATGTGGTGAACCCGAAAAAAAGTCCCAACTTTGAAAGCTCAAACTTTGAAACTCAGCTTAACCCTGTCATCAACAAACAAATTTCTACAGAAATGCAATGTTGATGATCTACATAATGATTATATTGTTATAGCCCCTAAATAGAAACCCTATATAAGGGTATAGCCCCTTAGCCCTATAAATAAATTTAATACACAAACAAGCTTATATAGGATACACACAAAAATGTATTGTTCTCAAATAGCTTGTCTCGTAAATCCTAAACTAAACTGTGTAAGTATTTTAAGTAAATGGTATGGGGCGCGGTGAGCACTGGAGCATCTGGCAATTACTGCCTTTGAGCAAGAAGTGAAGAGCTAGATTGGTCTTCAAATTGCAAAGACGTAAGCGCAGTGCATCAATCACTGACAGTTAGCTGCATATTTTGTTTGTTATGGTATATTAAACATTGTTAATTGTTATTCTTCATATTCATTTACAATCAGCAAAATACAATCCACATATAAAAGCTATTGCGAAGAACGTAGCTCCCAAAGCAAGGAACATTTTTTTTTTCTTTTAAACGTAGATTCATGCCACAAAGTTTAGATTTTCATTCATTTTTTTAAGTTTTAGCCTTTTGGTGTTTTTATTTTATCCTGTTGAATGGTATTCTATTGGAATTAGACAACCTCAGAATATGATAACAAACTCACAAGTTTAATAATATAAAAATTGAAAAAGCTGGATGCTAAGATGAGAATTTTTTTTTTTTTTAAATTTAACATTGTTATGAAGTAAAAAGTTGCAAGCATTTTCTGTACAACAGGAAAATTAATACAACTGTTTCATTTTTCCAGGCTAATTTTTCCATTGGCTAAAATACCTCTTAATTTGTAAAAGAAGTGAAAATTATTAATGTTATAGAAAATGATAAGTATAGAATAAGCAAAAAAAAAACAAGCAAAACTTCGTCAAAAATTGAGTAAAAACAGATAAATTACATTGCTTGAAGCAGTGGCCTATTTTGCCTATTTACTGAATTTGAATATCCAATATATTGCATAGTAAAAGTTTAGACATTTTCAAAATATTTAAACAAACATTTCTACAAACCATATGGCTGCAAAACTGACATTGCCCTTTGATGATCCATTTTGGCTAACATGAGAAAAAGGTGTCGAATGGTTCCATTTTTCTGACTATATTTGTTCAATAATTCCCAAGTAGGACTTTGCTCTCTCTGAACAGCCTGCCCAATAAGAGTCAAAGTAGTAACATCATAACTCATATAGTTACCACCTATAGGGAAATAAAATACATATAAATAATATAGCAGATTTAGGAGCATAAAAAACACAGTAAAATTTAAATACCAAGCAAATTATTGCAATTATTTTAAATAAATCAAAAATCCAATTACAACTGAAAATTAATAGCTCTTATTAAAAGCTGAAACAGCATTAGTTAAATTTTTTAAAGAGAGATTTAAGCAAAATAATTATGTATGAAAAAATGTCTTAGTAAAACTATATATAGACAATTGAAGGGCTTGGAGGATGAAGGGGCTGTGCTACATTATAAAAAATAAACACTCTGGACAATGATAAGCAATGGATACAGGTAAGCAAATAAAACTTGGCACATCAAAAAGTAGATGTCATTAGAGCAATTTTATATGCACACTAACGAAAAAAAAAAAAAACAGAAACCAAAAAAGCTGCAACAACTGCAACAATAAAACTTTGAACTTCAATTACTTGCACTTTCTGTTTTTTCACTTAACCCCTTCAACTCCCAAGCCCATCAATTATAAACAAAACAATTACTAGGCCTATCGGGGAGGGGTCAATTGCCCTCCCCCCCCTTCCACTGATTTTTAGAATTCAGTGTATTTACATATAAAGTGGGAGTGGTTTTTGTTGTTTTCCGATGCATTGTTTTTGCACTCTTCCCACTCCTAGAAAAACTTGAAATGTGACGGGCCTGACAATTACTTCCAGTAGTGGATTTAAATACCTGGATGATCTAATCTGCAATATTTTTTGGCGTTCTTTTGCCTATAATAGTTAAAATAAGCCTTTTAAGAAACAAGTCTTAGTTATCAATTACTGAAAACATCATGAAGCAGTCAATGAAAGGAGTTCAATTTACTAGTTCAATTTTGAAAAAGTGTCCTTTTTTTACAATCATATATATAAACATAAATATACATTTTAAATTGGTGAGTAACAAGACATTAAATAACTTCTTTTCTGGTGTTAGTAGCAATTAGGGTTATAAAAAAGTACTTATTTCATCTACTGTCATTTGTCCCTTTTTTTCCTAAGGCAGTTGTGTATCGTAGGTTGATTAGCAAAAAACTAATGAACAATGTTATATATTACCAACGCCTCATTGATACTAAATGCCTATCGCTTTCTGGTTTTTAACACAAAACAAAAACTCGCCCTGTGTTCAGGATGCACTGCCATCTATCGAAGTTCTGTGAAACTGTGAGAGAAATTTACAATTGGTTACTTTCTGAATTCAAATTAAAAGATTAATCAATCAAACATTTAATTTGAATATTGTTTCGATCCATCGCCAATAGCCGCAGGACCCCTAAAGCAGAATACTGCTCAATTAGCAACAAACGTTGCAGAATAGATACCTGAACTGCAGAACAATTCTGTTCAAATGTGAGGGACAATTCCGAAAATTTTTCTGCAAAAAAAGCAGATTTTCTGTAATTAGTTTTCCTAACTAAGGATATAACTTTGCAGAAATTCAGCAGAATTTCTACAGCTTTCTTCAAATTAGAAAAAAAAAATCCTGCAAATAACACCCAAAAGGGGAAAAAAATTAAAAGGTCAAATTTTTTACGACATTTGCATCACTTTAGATTTTCTTTGAACTGAAAAAAATCGGCAGAATGTGAGCAAAATTATGTATTTGTTAAAAGATATTTGTAGAAATTCTACACATTTCTGCAGAAAAGTATCTTTGGCTACACCTGTATTGTGCTCCTTAAGCACCCTTTTTAAGCAAAATTTTTCTGTTTAACATCTTTGTGTAGCCAACACTTGGTCTCACTATTGGCCATGTGCTGTTATTCTGAGTGAAAACATTGCTTCTAAGGCAGTGTCAAAGCACTCAGAGCTCTTTAATGTTTGGAGCAACCTTGACAGCTTTTACTTGCGGAGAATAAGACAAGTATAGGATTTTATATTTGCTGTCAAGAATGTGCCTCAAATTTTAGTTTCATGCTTTTTCTGCAGAATGATTGAGTACTGAATAAATAAAAAAATATTCCTCTCATAGTCCTGTATGAAACGGTTTTGATTTTTTGATCACAGCTTTTGAAAAAGGTCACGTTTCTACCTGTGCAGTGCTTGAAGTACTTGCAGAACAATTTTTATCAAATAATTTTACGTTGGAGAACCAATGATGCGAGTCGGAAATATTCCCAGTGGGAAGGAATTTAAACAATGGGAATATTCTTGGGAATATTTCCTTGGTCATCTTTCCTTCCCAAAAACGGGGAATTTATGGGAATTTTGAAAACTCCCAAGTTTTTTTGCATTTTAACACTTATTTAAAATTTGAGTGCTTTAAATTCTGTATCTTACAGCAAAACTTCACTTTGTTTAAATCTAGAAATCATTATATACCTCTGTAATTTACTTCTACTTCTACAAACAACTTCTACTTTCAATCTTGTTCTTAGTTTTGGTTTTGTATCAGCATCACTAATAGTCAACTACTTTGTCATTGTGATACTTGTGAAATGGTTTCAACAACATTAATTTACAGGTTGATTTGTGTGAAATAGTTAGTAGTTACAGGCTGTGTGTTTACTTTTGTTGCTCTGAACATTGTTTTATAAATGCAAAAGAAAAAAAAGTGTAATTTGGGATTTTTTTTAGAGTGAAAGCAAAAGGCGTAGTGTGCAAATACTGTTCTACTGAGTACAAACAGGCAAATTCTTACAAGATGGAAAAACACATTAAAAAATGTTACAAATGCCCTGTAGGCTTAAAAAGCCTTCTTAGCGATAAAACTACTTCAAAATTTTCGACAAGAACAATGGATGCGAATAAGGCACTGCTTGGTGTAAATGTAAGTGAAACTACTGATACTTATTTGAACAAATCTAGTTCAAGTTTAACTCCATTAACAGATTTGATTCTGTTACCATCAAAGCCTAGTTCCAGTTCAATATTTGCAACATCTAGCTCTACCACTTCTGATTTTGGATCTGGTACTGGGTACTGTACTGTTATACTCTTCAATGCCTTCAGGAACATTGAATACATTTCTTTGATAAAATGGATTATCAAAGAAATGTATTATTGTTCTGATTTTTACTGAAGTATACCAGGTTGAGTTAAGGCCATTAACAGTTATACTGAAAAGAAAAAAACTATGATAATATAGATTAGGACCAGGACATTGATGTTAATTCTAAGATTGAAGAAAAAGATGAGGATGAAGAAGGGGAAAACAGTATGATGGATGTTAATGGCAGTGACTAGAATGAGATATACAAGATGAAAGAGTATGCAGTCAAATGTTGTAGAATATTAGAGGAAGAAAATCTGTATATGAAATATGGAGAAAATATGTTGTTTTATGTGTTATTACTTGGTATTTTTTATGTTCCTTCTAGCTTTCATTAGTTATATACTAAAGTCTTAGTTATCTCTAATTGTTTTTTTATACATTTTTTCTGCAATTAAATTTTAAATTTTGATCTTAAGAATTTTTTTAGTCGAATCATGATGACAAAAGACTATTATTCAACAATTATTTGCAATAAAGTATAATAAAAAATATTTTTCAACTATTTATGTCATAAATTATAAGTTCCCATAAATTCCTGGGAATAGGGTATTTTGGAAATATTTCCAGGAACATTCCCTGGAAATATTTCCTCAAATATAAATTCCCAGGAATTTTACATCTCTATGCAGAACACCACAAAGTATTCTGCTCTGGGGTGCAGGACACAATATAGTGATTTGTCGTGAACAGTTGGATCTCTTTTTGAGGCAACAGCAGTAGGCATTTAGTATTAGGAGGCGTTGATATTACTGACTGAAAATGCACTGGCAAAAGTATAAATTTGTTTCACACGCGAAATGGTGGTACTTACCCTTTCCAAGCAAAACTGACATCTTTATTATATGCAAACTTCAAATGCAAGTAACTGAAGTAAATTATTAGGGTGAAAATTGAATTGGATTCTTAATTAGTAATATTGCTTGTTAAAACATTTTTTATAAATTCCAAAAACTATAAAAATTTTGAAGTTTATAGCTACGACTGTACCTGAGAAGAGAAAGCCAAAATTTGTTTATGATATTTATAAAAAAAAAATCTGTCAAAAATACATGACTTTTTAAATCAGAAATTTATATGCTAAGGATATTTTGATCTTGAAATTCAGAAGATTTTATGCAGTTCAACTATTAATAATGCTGAAGTGATATATTTTGTAAACTCAGCAAACTATTATTAAAGACTAGCAAAAATACCCGGCGTTGCCTGGGCCAGTAAAAATATTGAGAAACAATTTATAATCGCCTTTTTTTTTTCCTAAACTAAAAGAACTCAAAACGTACCGCTTTGACGATTTAAAATGTCGCTAAATTTGCGGTAACTGTTTTGGGATACCTAGGATAACTTTGCTCCTCTCCCTACTTTATGAAAATATGCTTAGGTATTATAAAGTCAGTAATTTTTGTCAAAGAAAAATTGTCATTTAATGTTGAGAAAATATTACTGACCATGAAATGACGCTAAAAGTTTTTGTCCTAAGTGATTTCGAAATTAGTAGGGAGCATTTGACAATTATTTGTGCGAAAAACACAAATTAATGGTAGTTTTAGTTTTGGGGTTTGATTAATTTCGTATGCGGATTACTTTACGCTTTGACGTAAGTTTTAAAAGTTTATTAATGACAACGTACGGAATCGGCCAAAAAAAAAAAACCCTGAACTTTTCTTCAACTGTGGGAATATTATCTCGATGATTAAGATTTTGGCGCAGTTTACAAATATCAGACAACAATCGTTTTATTTTAGTTATATCGTGTAAGAAGCAAAGTATTATTACATAGTCTTTGGCGCCAAAACTGGCGTCCGTTGAAAAATTACCCATAATCTTAGTTATAATATTCTTGCAACAAATTCGGCAACCTGTTCGATTGGATTCTAAGTGACCAATTGTAAAAACCCGCCCAGTCAGCGCAAACAAATTTTTAAAAATACCGTAAAATTGTATTTTTTATCCGTTACCCGATTAAGCAGGACCGACAAATTTACAAAACTTGTGAAAATAATTGATACAGTGAACAATTTACTAATAAAGGAATACAATTTATTCTAAAAAAATAATATTTTCACGCAGCAATGCACATTAAGAAACACATTGCTTAAGGATAAATATTCTACTTACACAACTAAGACTACAAAACGTTTTAAATACAAACCCTGGTAAAAGCCTGGATATTCCCCATGAAGCTGGAAAAAAAACCTTCATGATTTGACTTGAGAAAAGATTTGAACATTAAATACGGAAAGAAGAAATGATGCTCGCAATTTTAGCTTGCGACAGGGAGTTGAGATGATACACTAAATACTGAATTAGTTTGTTGGAAGCCTTCGCGGATTTATGCGAAAAATGTGCTTAAATTGGAATGAAAAAAGCGCTACTGATCGAACTTTTTCGAATATCGTTAAAATTTATAGCCTATGTGTTATTCTGATGTGTAAGCTACATTATGGTAAAAGTTTCATTAAAATCCATTCAGTAGTTTTTGCGTGAAAGAGGAACAAACATCCATACATACATCCATACAAACTTTCGCATATATAATAGTAGTAAGATATAATAATCAGGAATGGATTGAATGAATTACAAATTTTGAAAGCAGAAACAGGGAACAACCACATATGTTTAGCTAAAAACTAATTATTTCTAAATTTATGTTCTAAAAATGCTATTTTAAAGGAAAACATCAAATGTGCCACTATGTATTCACTCACCAAGTTCTTCCCATCGTCGATCTGCATCAAGAATACGGCATAATTGTCTTCGTGGTCGAAAAGGTAAATCATGAATATAAACAATATTGGTCGCCATTTCAAGTGTCAATTGTTTAGAATATAAATCTTGCCTACATTTGTGAGAATTAAGTTGATGTTCATATCACACAATCAGCTCCATTCGCACGAAACAATCTATAACAACAAAAACAGAAAGTGAAAGTGAAAGTGATAGAAGTGAAAATGCGATGAGTCCCCGAACCAATGAGGGTGTTAAGGGAACAAACGGCAGTTGTAAGCCCATATAAGTCACTATTTAATCTTTTCAGAAATATTTCTGGAAAAATAAAAAAAATATGTGCTTGTACAGGAATTCAAAAAAATATTTAATTTAATATGGCAGTAAAGTGAGCAGTATTGTTTTCACTTCTCTTCTTCATCAGTAAAGATGGCGACTGACAGTAAAGAGTCGAGCAAAAGCAATGAAAAAGTTAAAAAATTGTCCCAAGAACAAATTGTTGGAACTTTCAATCAGCTGAGACAAGAGCAAAAAAATTTAGTTGCAAAGCTGACGGAAGTTGAACAAGATTTGAATGAACATAGGTATTTTTACTTTTCATATCATTTCTGTGTAACACATGGATGCAAAAGAGCTTCCTAAAATTTAGTGGTTCATGTCACTGGTTTACTGCAAGTTTTTTTTTACTGTTCCAACCCTTTTGCTTTCTGTAAGCAAAATATAAATTTTTTTGCTTTCTTACACCCAATAAATCGTTAACATGATGTTAAAGTGTTTATTTTACTATTTTTCTACAAACAGTGCATAATTTACTTTTTTTTTCATCAGAACATCAATTTGTCCTTTATATTAATCCTGACAGATGCTATTTCTGATTGCACTTTCGCATTGAACTAACAAATCGACTCCCTTACTTAAAATTTGTTAAAAACTTTTGGGTTTTCGAAAAACTCACACAGCTGCTTACACCTAGCAACTGCAGTGAAGAAAACATCTCAAAACAGATTTGAATGAGAAATCAATCGTAATGTGAAAAGGAAACACTTTGAAAATTTTCATAAAGCAATTTACTCAAGAAAGGGAAAGAAAAATCACATATACATAAACACTTGGTACATATAGTTAGATTACCGAAAATTTTGTCAAAGCTTAAAAAAGGAAACTTTTTTGACTCAAATAACTACCTTATTCAGAGTAAATTATGTAGAATCACCTACATGTAAAGGAACTGGGACTCGAAAAATTTCTACTATTTGGCAGTGTCTGTTAAGGGAGATTTTACTGCATTTTGTTAGAGACTGGACTAATAGGGTGGGTCGGGTTAATTTGGGTATAAATTATATTTTATTGAATAAAATGAAAACTAATAATTTGAGACACCAACAAAAATTCACAGTTATAAACATCCCCCATACCTATGAAATTATGCTGAAAAAATGTTTCAAACACTCTTATTAAAAGTGATAAAAAAAATAAATTTGCCTTTTTGAAAATGGCAATGTAGTGCAAACCAACTACTTCCAAATAGTTTTGCAAATTAAGCTCTAACTCTATGTTTTTCAAATTTAGGTATTGTACACATTACATATGTTAACTTTAATTTGTCATTGAATGGAAACATTTATCATTATTAGTTTTCATGTAATTAATGATATAAAAACATGGGGTAATTTGGGTATACAGTTAGTTTACATATCAGAAGGATAAATAATTAATTTTATTGGACTACAAAACAGGAATTAATGTGCCTCCCTCCTAACTACCTGAGGTTATATATGCTGCTATAATATACTTATATCTCTCACAAAACATATACTACCCAGTCAATAATTGATTTGTCATTTTGTGCATTTTATGTATTCGTTACTTTGAATTTGTTTTATTTGTAGCCTGGAATTTGTCTTAATACTAATAAAAATTAATTTTTATATTATCTCATTATTTATATTATACCTACAGATAACATAAGTTTGAAAAAATTAAGTTAAGAAGTTGCTAAAACCAGACTTTGCTCTCTAACCATTACTACACCCAAATTCTCCCATCCACGGGGTAATTTAGGTATAGTGAAACTTAATTAGCCATTAATATGCAAACGGATCTATTAACTTAAAATTTGTTAAAAACTTTTCTAGAAAGTCACAATGCTAAGCTGAAACGAGAAAAAGAAAAAAAAAAAAAAGTATACATTATTTACAGGACTGGAAAGCGCAAAGTAGGTCATTTTTATACCGAAATTACCCCAACCCACCATACTAACTTATTTTTTTCCAAGAGTTCTTTTATTTTTGCTTTTCCCCGTGTAATTTTTTACTATATATTAATCAAAAACACAATTACATAGCGTGATGTAATTAAAAGTTTTTAAATAATTTTTTTATTAATGAGGGTAAAACCGCGGGGCACAGCTATGCCCTATAAAGGTTTTTGAAGTAACAACTCATATCCATTAATGCAATGGATTTCGCAATTTTTGTTCAGAGATAGTCAGTCCAACGCCAGGCCACGCAGCTAGTGTGTTTATTATAAAGCTATAACTGTGTTTAGTACATGGTATGCATCAATTCACACTCCTCCAAATAAAGGGACAAAAAATCCTGTCGTACTAGCGTCCTTTATTGAGAGGTTCTACTGTATATAAACGAAAGTGATTCTTTTAAAGAAAAAATTGCTCTCCTTTTTTAATTTCTTTGACTTATCCATCAGGTCACAGTCCAAATAATTTTGGGAGATAAAAAAGCTATGTGATCCAAAGTTTTAGGCGTTAAGTTTAGCACCTAGTTTTTGAAGTCTAGGCGTCTAAGTCAGAATTTTTGGTTGCAAAATGCGACTAACAACCCCTTATTTCTAACACTGAGCAACTCTTGTCAGCACCACAAAATAGCACACAAGTTTAAAACAACAACCATTAGACAAATACTGAACTAGGGTTGATTGTTATAATTTATTCTTTTTTTTAAGGAAGAAAAGGATTTCTTTAAGAGTAAAATATTTGTTCTACAGTCCACGCTCGTTATAACGACCACAGGTTATAAAGACCGGTGAAAAAACCCCCAACTGTTTCCAGGGGTCTGTCCAGGATTTTTGACAATTGACAGGGTCCGTTTTTTGTGAAAAATAAAATAATTTTGAAAAATCAAATAATTTTGTTAAAATCAAACAATTTTGAAAAAAAAAAAGAAAAAAAATGCTTTTTTTTTTTTAATTTAATAAAAAAAATTTAAAATGTCATTTATTTTCCTCTTAAAAAAGCATATTAAATATCAAAAATGCGAAAAATCCGATTCCTGTAGCAGATGCAAAGATATTGCAGTTTTCAAAGTAATGGCATCAAAAGCATGAAAACAGAATATAAACGAATTTATGTTGGCAAAAAAAATTTTCAATTGCATTTTAAAGGTCTATGAAAAACATATTATCAATGTCTGTCAACACAATTTCATGAAAAATGAAATGAAGCGATCCATTCAGAGTTCAACATTTCGACTCATAAAAGAACATTTAATTTTGCTTTAAATTTTATAATAATGATCTGAACAAAAAATAAAGCGAATTTTCATTGATTTGCTTCCTAATAAGAGTAATTAGCTTGAAAAATAAAATTCGATTTTCATATGGGATGCAGAGATCGCAATTTTCAAAATGAAAGTATCAGAAGTATAAAAACGGTAAATAAACAATTTATAAAAGTCAAATAATTTTAGAATTACATTTCATCAGGTTTAGATGATGAATATCATTAATAATCACCGACATATTCGCCAAAAATTCGGTAGGGAAATGTAGCAAAATAGACAATACCGGACTTCCAATACTAACAGACGAAAAAAATACCAAAATAAGGTCAAAACATCGCAAAGACGTCAGATGACTATAATTTTAAACAGCTGATCACTGTACCAGAAGCAATCCCATTTTTTTCTCCAACCCTGAGTTCATTTCGCAGATAATTGCTATTAATATTTCATTTTTGCTTAATACAAGAGCAAGGAGAAAAATCCTTACTCTGCATTTTCAGAGAAATCTATAACAGCAACATCGCAGCAAGCCATTCTGATTTGCATATCATAAAACAAACAAGCAGAACTATTAAAACAAAACAACTACTTTTTTAAGTTGTTAATTTCTCTAAAAGAAACCAACAAAAAGTTCTACATTTTACATCATAGATTTATGGCTTGCCCCAGTATTGCAGGCAAGGAGTGAGGACCTTTTTTTTTTGCTGCGCAAAATTGGCGGGATAAGCGATTCCCTTTTTTAACTTCAGAAAAGGCCCAAAAGCTATGGGCTTTTACACAGAAATATGCTATGCGTTATTTTGATTTCAGATTTGCTTTTTGAATGAATAATGTGTGAAATGTCCGTTTTGTTTGATCAGCATTTTGTGAAGGATCCGTTTTGCTTGATCAGATTTTTGTGAAGGTTCCGTTTTGCTCGATCGTATTTTTGTGAAGGGTCCGTTTTGCTTGATCGTATTTTTGTGAAGGGTCCGTTAACGGACCCGAATTTCCTCTGGCCAGACCCCTGGTTTCCCAATATATCTCTATGTTCTACCTCTTATAACGACCACTCGTTATTAGGACCATTTTATGTAAGAGGGAGACGGTTCGTTATATCGAGTGTCGACTGTATTAGATGCATTATCACCTCATTTGTATGTATACAAAGTAAGGCATACTTTGCAGAACCATGAAGTTTTTTCTTATAAATGCATCTATGGAGTTTTTTATTGTATCAATTTGTAATGTAATAAAATGCAGCATCTACAATTCATATAGAGCTATAGAATATCTCCAACCATTTTGCTTTTTAGTATTTCAAAGTAATTTTTTCTTTGATGAATTATATTCAAACAAGAAGGGAAAAGTGTGCAAGTATGAATTTGCAGAAATCAAAGTTTTTTTTCTTTTTAACTCGAAGTTTTCTCAATTACGAAATAATCTAGACTTTCAAAAATCTGCAGCAACAGTCAATTTATTAATTCCTGAGCATAGCGAGTTAAGAAAAACGTACGAAATATCATATAATTTAGGATAATTTCCACAATTTTTTTCTTAGAACCCAGAAAATACAGAAACATTGAGGTCCCTAGCATCCCTGACTGTTAAAAAATTGTATATTAAGGTTACCTACTCATACTTACAGGATTCTTTAAATCAGTAATGATGTATTCAAAATACTTAAATTTATAAAGCCTTTTTTATTTGTGTTAAAATGTTGAAATTTACTTTCAAATCAAAATGTTATTTTCAGTTATTCTTATCCTTGTTAGAAAAGCTACTTGTTGAATTACTTATTACTCCTTTAAATAACTTTTCTCTTCTAGCCTTGTAGTGGATGCATTGAAAGATGTAGATCAAAATAGGGTGTGTTATCGTATGATAGGAGGTGTACTTGTAGAAAGGACAGTAAAAGAAGTATTGCCTGCAGTTGCTCATAATAAAGAACAAGTAAAGTATTTTTTTATTGCATTTTTGTAAAAGTTGCATGTAAGTATTAAAGGGAGTAAAATGTCATGTATAATATTTGATGCAAAACATTCTTGGTCAAAAAGCAAGGGTTGGAAATAAACGTTTGCTAGTCGCATTTTGCTACCATAATTTTAATTTGATGCCTAGATCCCCAGACTTAAGCGCCAGATTTGACGTCTAAAGTTTTGGATCAAATTAAAGCTTTTTATCCCTGACTTATTGTGATTAAGACCTGTGATTGACAACAACAAAATTTCTAAAAGAAATTGTAAAATGCAATCAAGTTATCTATTTAAAAAATCTTTATTTTTTACGGACCTTTTAAAATATGCTGTTGGCAGTGTAGTATAGCTGAAAATTAGCGGTCGCCACTCGCCACGTGGCAATTAAAGTTGCAAAAGTGGCGATTAAAAAATGTGGGCATCGATCGCCACCCTTGGTCGCCACTCTTGCTCAGTCACTCTAAACATTCCCAATCGAACCACATTTCCCCCTTCCTGTTCCGCGCTACTTCCATGTATTTCTTTCCCCACCTCTTCTCCCCATCGCTAGAGGGAGAAATTGAGCCACAAGGAACCGCCATTCGTCTTTTGCACTTTGAACTTTGAACCCTGCACGTGCCACCTGCTTTAGAATGGCTGCTCAGCGATCACGAGGGGGAAAGCACAAAATTGAAGAAGAGGAGTCACTTAAAATAACATCGTTTTCGTTAAAATGTTATATATTTTTAAACAGTTTTAATAAGATCAATTAAATCTCAATACAAATTTAAAAACCTTTTTCTTTTTCAGAGCATATATAAATAATTGAAACTTATCATACTATTTTAATCAAGTTCATAATGTGTTTAAATAAACAATTTAACTCTGGTTTCTTGTTTTTAGCATTATTTATTACTCTATTTTTAAATGTTTCCAGTTGTTAACTAAAACTCATCATTAAAAATACTACATTCTTTTAGTCAGAAAATCAGCAAATATATATAGAAAAGATACGTATAACTACCGTATATACTCGCGTATAGGTCGATCTCGTGTATAAGTCAACCCCCCTACTTTTTTAAGGTAAATCGGGAAAAAATCGAAAACCCGCGTATAAGTCGAGACCGCACTTTCTGAAATGATCGGGAACCTTTTGCCGCGATTTTTAAATATAAATGTTTTGAAAAGAAGGAAATTGAAATGCACTGGAACATTCTTGTGTTAAAAACAGCACGATTGTCATTCCTTTTCACTAAAAGGGTTCATTTTTGCGATCTCGATATTTCTAAAACGGGACCGATCCGGGAATGTTTTACCGCAATTTTTAAATATATAAGCGTTTTAAAAAGAAGGAAAATGGAATGCAGTGAGCTTTCTTGTGTTAAAAATAACCCTCATTGTTATTCTTTTTTACAAAAAGAGTTCATTTTTACGATCGCGATTTTTGTAAAGGGTTCGATTTTACGATCGCGGTTTTTTTGAGGGTTCGATTTTGCAGCGACGATTTTTGCTATTTGTTGCTTTTATTTTGCATTATTATTATCAATAAATTTTGCGATGTAGCCGTATTACATTCTGTTTCAAAAGGATAAACACCATCAATCGGAAAATTCGCGAATTCGCAATTCCCGCAGTTTTCACGACGTCGGTCGTTTATTGTAAATATTTATTCTTTATTTCACAATCAAACCATGCAAAAATACAGTAGAATGTATGAGTATTTACTTCTTTAGCGTCTGTTTAAAATAGTTGGACTGAATCTGAAAAATCTCGTTTTTGAGTGTTTTTTTTTCCATAAGTTGTTCGGGAAAATTTTTCGGAAATTCTGCCCCGCGTATAAGTCGACCCCCTAACTTTCAACTCCATTTTTTGAACTAAATTTTTCTACTTATACGCGAGTATATACGGTATGCATTTTTGTTCTATATAAAATGTTAGTTAAGTATTATGAATAGAGTATGAAACTGGTTAATTACCATGGATGCAAGACCTTCCGTCTCAAGACGGATTTCCGTCTTGACGAAATTGGCGAGACGGAGCTCGGGACGGAAAGGAAATTTAATGACTTCTTCAGTTTTTAATTTATAAGAAATTTGTTTTCTCAATGTTTAAAAAAAT
>JAXGGA010010934.1:0-44641 GCA_038373865.1 Uloborus plumipes
CTTCCAAGAAGTTCCCACATGAAATCCTTAGAGCTCGTGCAATTTTTTTATTGATTTGGGTCAATCACTTCAGTTACCTCTGGAGCTGTTCATTGTACAAAATTTGTTAATTTTATCGTTTTCTTCCATATTTATTTTAAATAAGAATTTGAAATCCTTAATTCCAAAATTCACACACGCTCAAAGGATATCATATGGCAACTTTTCAGCACTATTGGAATTAAGGATGATGATTCTCGATTCACAAAATAAAATATTGAATAAACGATAAAATAAAAGAATTTTATATAATGAAAGGTCCTAGAAGTAACTGAAGTCATCAACCAACATGAATAAAAATTTGCACGTATTGTAAAGATACCATACGGCAACTTTCCAGCACTATTAAGACTAAGAAATCCAATTTCTTATTTGCAAAAAAAATATTGAAACATAACAAATATCGTATAGTGAACGCCCCGCCCCCGTAACTCAGATCAATGAAATGTTAATGTTGCATACATACTGACAACATTCAACAACTTTTCTGCACGATTGGAAATCTGATATTAAAATGCACCGAAACTTCGATTTTCCGTCACCCGAATCTACGCCCCCTCCCCCCTCCATTTTACGTTTTTTCCCATCAGGTGCCTTTCAGTAAGTGCTTTCTATGCATCCCCCCCCCTTTTTTTTTCGTTTATTTTTCACCCACGGGTTTCAATGTTAAACGTTTTATCAAACATTAAGTTAATAAAAAGTGCATTCAGATGTTATTTGAAAAATCAATTTTTGATTTTAAAATAAAGTATTTCCTCGAGAATACTTATTTTTCTATGCCAGCTGAAAACCAACTTTTCTAGACTATGTTTAACACAAATTGCTCAAAGCCTCATTAAGTTCTCTTTTCGTAATTACTTCCATCACCCTGAACTCGAAGCAACAATCAACAAACAAATATCTCATCTGGAGTAACACATCAGGTGAGCCAGTCCTCGTCCCTTTGCAATCCGCAAAAAGTCCTATTCTGATACAGTTTATCAATATATTTAATTAAGCTTTTAATTGTTAGTTACGCGTACGCTCCATGATGAAAGACATCACGTGCACCAAGTATTTTGCCTTCCTAAATCACCTGGTTTCCATTCATAATGAACAAAATGAAGAAGAAAATGCGCATTGAAGAATGATGTCTCATATGCATACAACATCACTCCCTAGGACTAAAGTTTTCCATCATCCTGTTTTTTGAACATTAAATCAGGGTTCCAATCAGCCTTAAGAACAGAATCTTTCTACAGCAACTTGTAGAATGTTACTTAAGATCGGAAGACTATGCATCATTCCATCCCCTAGCCTGGAGGCAGTTATTAATCAAAATGTTAATAGCCGAATGTGTGTTTTCTTTACTTACCGCGAAGATAATTTATGGTAACGCAAGAGAACATACGAATTTGTACCCTCTCCCAATGTACCCTCTCCTTCGACGCAGAGATTCATCATTATTTGCCTAATTTGCAGCCTGGGATAATTGTAGTTGTAGTTCGTTAAAACGACCCCTATATAACGATTTTTTTTTCCTTTTTCGACTGTAAGAAAGATCTCAGTTGATCGCTATAACCAGACCTATTATCTCATAAGTCCTAATGCTAACCAGGTTACGGTCTGTCGTCCTCTAGTCTGAGAGAGGGTGTTTCCTACAAAGTAGATTAATTCCGATGAATTATTATTATGACTATTGGGAATTATATAATGAGCTAGGCATCTACCAAGGAAACTAATTGCAATGAAAATGTACACACCGCAACAATCTTTTTGTATTATTGCCATTATATTCTATGCCAATGTTTTCTACATTGCAATATTCTTTAAAGGAAGACAGTATCTACCTACACTTTCTTTGTTTTCTTCCAAAGCTATTTCTGAATTAAAAAAAAATATATAATCTATGATTATGGAGTTCAAGCATGGCATCAACCCTTTCTGACCTGAGTTTCAATTTGAAATAAAAGTAAAAAGTTTTTCTTTTGTTCATTTGGGGCAAATATAAAATTGAATTACTCTTAAAGGAAATTACACCTCAGGGCACCCACAGTGATTTCAATTGAAATCACGCGAGTAGAAAGATAGAAATAGTTAATAGATTTTTCTTGATGTATATTTTTAAAATGATTTCTGACCTTTTTATATTTAATAAATACCCAAATGCAACTTTCAGATTTAATTTCTTTAAAATGTTTGAATAAATGAAAAAAAAAAAAAAACTCAAATTTTCCTTGTATTTTCATCACATAGATTTAATTATCTATTAATATCAGTTAGTAATAACGGAATAATTTAGAGAAGATCAAAAATATTAAATTTATTTTCAATGAAAAAATAAATACCTTCAGTTGAAATAACTAAGTAATGAAATAACTTTTTTATTATTAGAAAAGTAATAATGATTTAAATACAAATGGGGTCGTCCCTCTTTGTAGAGCAGGCTTGTATAAAAATTTGGTACCCACTGATATTAGTAATGAGTTCCGAATGCTGGGCTTAACGGTAACTTTAATTAAATCTCGTAATACTGACAGAATCAAAAGAACTCATAATATCCATATCAGTACTCCTGTACTAAAGCTTTTTTTTTTACATATACATGAAATTAAACAATCTACATAGTTGTTGAGAATAATAATCCGTATTAACAACGGCAGTAAAATAACATCTTCATGATGCACAATAATAAACATTTCCCCAGTGATCTCTTATATATAAAATTTTTTCAACTAGTTTCTTTGTATCCATTCAAATACTTTGCTGCAGGAAATATTTAACTCTTTTAAACCGCACATGTAGCTATAGAGCTGATAATAAGGTGCAGGAAGTCAGTACTCAATTATTAGATTTTTTCCTTTTTCTTTCTTTCTTTCTGACTTTTTTTTTTTTTTTTTTTAACATTTCGAGTAAATAACTTGCCTAAATGTATAGTATATAAGTAGCTCTGATAAGTTGAGCAATGATCTTGACAATGTTTACCTCTTTTGGGGTAATAGGGCATTGTAATTGACACTGAATTAAATTGGGTTACTTTTGCAGCAGCTTTGCTAAAGTATTAATAACTGAAATTCGAGCCTATAATACGGCCTTTTTACACCGAACTCCCCAAAAAGAAGTAAACATTGTCAAGATCAAAGCTCAACATATCCGACCAGCACTATATGTGCATTGCTCTATTTTTTTGTGATTTATTTTTCTGTGCAAGGGGCCGTAAAAAAAGCATAAATTGCCAGAGGGAGAAAATAAATTATATTATATAAGCTTTAAAAGTACAGATATGACAAAAAAAAATAATCAGTTACTTCATGTTATTTTAAAAAATGCAAATAAATATTTTGCTTCATTCGTTTCACATTAAAATGTAATTGATTTTTTAAAAATTATCCATTGCTGTAATTCCCACCTATACCGATGTAATTATTGAACAAAAGAATTTTTAGCAAAGAGAAGAATAGTGGAGTGTTTCATTAGAAAAGCTATCTATTTCCGTTGGCTCTGTCCTAACGCCCAAAACACTTTAACCGCTTTTAAGAGATTTTTAAGAAAGAATAACGGATATCGTTAAATATTTATCATAAAGCTTGTTAATCCGATAACTAATGTTAAAGCGTGTTATAACTTATTTGATAATAGCTATACAATGTGCGATAATTATTACCTGGATTAGTAATTATAATGTCAAACGCTGATAACGCAATTAATATGCGCATCGTAAAGCAGTGGAAATAGTAATAACCATTAAGATAATGATAGTAATAGTAATAAATGCAACCACTTCATTCAACTTTCAATGAGAGGAGAATTATCGTCAGAAATAATTCAACTCTTTGTAATGATACTATAAGACCATCATAGTTGTTTCACTTCTGCCGAAATACTTCTAAACCAAAAAACAGTACATTTATTGTTATCTTTTTGTACAGCTAACGGAAATCATATGGGGAAAGAATGGGAGATTTGACTTAGAGATATTTTGTCATACGTTAGGGGATAATTTTATTTTATATAGGGCCATTCCATGAAAAGTGAAACCAATTGGTCAAAAATTCATATTGAAGTTATGTTGCTATGTTATACATCATTTTAAAGCTTAAGATGTATATTTTAAGAATCCTGCATTGATTTTTTAGTGAGAGTTAGAATAATACTTGCTTTCTTACTTGGAAGTACGATATTCACGAACTTGTAAAAATCAGAAAAAAGAACACATTTTCAAATGCATATTTCTCATCGAAAAATAAAAACAAAAATAACTACTTGTAGCACTATTTTAACTACTAAGACGGTACTATAATAATATGCATTAATTAATTTCTTTTGAATTGATCTAAATGGTGTAATTGAAGTTTGAAAAAAAGAAGTTTGATGTTACGTCTGTAACAAAAAAGAAGCAAAAGTTGTCATTACGTCCTAAAAAATCAAAATAAAAAAAACCCTTCATGGTCCTTTTGGCAAATTCTTAGAGTAATTGCCCACCATAGTTAAAAATATTGCAACTGATTCAGTTCTTAAATTAATGCTGTTACAGACGTAACATTTCGGACGTAACAAATGGCTCTAGGTTACGTCCGTAGCAAAAGTAAATTTCTAATTAAATAGGTAAAAAGCACAGGATGAGCAATACATGCATATAGCATAATATGATACGAGTACTAAAGTTTCTGGTATTCTGATTTTGAAATTTTTAATTATGTCGGCATGTAATTGAAATTGATTTCTTAAGATTAATAAAATACACATATGGTATAACTGATTATAATTTATACCTCAACTGGCATTTCTTTTGCTACGTCACATGGAAAGGGAGCTGTGGGTGGAGTTGGGGGTATGGTCAAGCACCAGGTTTGGCAGAGAGTAAGATCTAGAACAGCATTTGTCAACGACGCTCTTTCCTTTTTTCAGTGTGCAAACTCCATTGCAGAAAAAGTTAAAATTATTTATATGCCCCAGGAAAATGTTTTAAAGCTGACGCCAAAATTGGAAGAACGGTGGGTTAACATCGCGAATTTGCCAAAAGCCCGCGAAATGCATTGTTTTCGAACAGAATACGAAAATGCCGTTCGAATTTCGAGAACGTCGGACGAAAAAGGACACATTTTTTCATTCAAAAAAAATTATCAAAATTGAACAACTGTCACCAAGAAGGTTAAATTTTAGTTTGGTACTAGTATTCTGCTATATCATCCAACATTTTCAAATTTTTAAGTTCTCCTAAGACCAATCACTGATTCCAGGGAGGAATTTACTTTTCCCGATTTTTTTATGTAGCAGCCCCATTATGCATTAATTTTAAGAATACAAATAAATAAATTTGTGTAAAGGCCCTTCTAAACTTTTCTTGTGTCAATCTTTCTTGGAAATAATTGTCTTAAGATGCATTAATTTATTTTTACATATTGACATATCGGCATATGCTCTCAACTCCCCCAGACTTACCCAAATTTTCTAAAACTGTTACAGTATAGCTTAAAATATTCAAATAATGTGTTAATTAATGCTACTGTATTGTTTTAGCCCAAAAATCTCTTTTTATTCCTGCTTTAAAATACTGTTTTCTACTTTCAAATCAGAGATGTTACGTCTGTAACACCACTTTGTTTCGTCCGTAACAAGTTTATGAATTTTTTTCACAAATTCGGCAGTCAAAATCCACACAATCTTTATGGTTTTAGAAAGCTTGAAGTCTCTAGAACACGTATTAAAAAAAAAAAAAGTTCAAAATTTCCGTATAATTCAGAGGAATATTGTAAGTTGTATGACATAGTCGAGTTTTTGCTGTTTTGTGAATTACGTCTGTAACAGGCAGTTTTTAATTTCTGTATTTTTTTGTAATTAAGCAATCTGCACGCAAATTTAATGTAGCATAAACATCATTAAGTTACACTACAGGAAAAAAAATTGAAGACTTTCATCGGCCCGAACCAGAATTATTTGTGTTCAAAGTCTGCGATTGTTACGTCTGTAACGATGGAATTGCCGTATAGTGTATCACGTGTACGTAAAACAAACACACGGTATATCGTAAAAACAAATATTTTGATATATTATTTTTTTTCTACCTTTAGAGCTAAATATATATATATTAGGATTTGTGATAAGTCCGATCTCTCCACGCGTATTATTAAGTCAATTTTCTTTCCCCGTTCCCCCCCCCCCCCCATTTGAGGATTTAAACGGGACAGATGCAAAATTATTCTCATTGTTTTTTGCCGCTTTTACGCTTGCTGTGCTCAGTACCGGAGTTCAGCGAATTTATTTAACTCTCACGTAAAATTTGAATTGCATATTGTCGGAAAAATTTATTTATAGAGTTGTGACGAAAGAGCTACTTCAAAAAATACGCCATCCCTTTGTACATATTCAACAATGTTAAATTTAACAAATTACGGGATGACGTATCGAATCGAAAGAACTACTGCTGTATACTATTAAAATTAACAAAATCCACTGTCATTTTTCTTATGATTAGTTAAATTATTAGTGAACTAGTTAAGCATTTAGGTTCCGTTTTATTGACCCTGAAAACTTGGTGTTGCCGTGCAATAGTATCCTAATGGGATACCATTGAGTTCATTCATCCAATGATCTGCAGAGTCACCAAGACTTTACAACTGCTTTAAAAATGAAGTTTGACTGTGACGTTTCTCTATCGGAATCTAAATTCATCTAGTGATTTTGGTTCCGACTTTTTTGTTTTTTTCATATTAATTAACACATACTTGGTAATTTTTAGACGCTTAATTATTCATCGTAATTTGTAAAAGAATGTTAAACATAGCATTATAGCGGTATAATTATTTTATTAACTTTTATGTCCTCTTGTGTCAAACCTCTCTCAAGTGGAGAGATTTCTCCTAATTTATGCACTCTTAAAAAATCCCTAATAAAAAGGGTAATTTATAAAATTAATAAAAAAGAGATAGTGTAAATATGCTCAACATTAGTAAGATATCAAAATAATGTCAATTTGGATAGTTTAAAAAGTTAAAAGAAATGTAGAATTTTTTTTTTTTTTTTAATCTCTCTTACAATGTTAGAGGTCATATTTATCATATTTACTATTTATCTCTAAAATTAAACTTTTAGAGTATTTTCTCTCTTAAAAATTCTGTCCCTGGTGATTATATAAAAAATACTCTTTTCAATACTTCATCAGAGAATTTTTAAAAATGGCCGAATTTCCGCATAATTTCAAATTAAAAAAATATCTTTTTTTTATTTCTGTTTATAATTAGAGCTTAGTATTATAAACAAAGATTATGTTCTGAAGTCTAATCACACAACGATACATAGAGGGATATAGATGTTCACTTGGAATTTCTAGAAGAAATCGAAAGAGAATAGCATGCATATGATGCTATTCTCTTTGAAAAATTTTTGTGTAATTTGTGATGAAGCGATACAATATATGTTCAGCAATTTTCCCAATTTTTTAATTAGATTCTGATTACAACTTCCGAACCTTATCTGAACCCGTGTAAATTATTTGAGATTTTGAGCTTCAAAAGGTAAATTAATTTTATCTATTTTGTTTTCAGACTCCGGGATGCACTTTTGCTTGCAAATCAATTGAATCATATTCAAACAATGGTAAGTGAATTTTAATTTCCATCTTTTGAAAACTGAAATATCATTATACATTCTGCGTGCACTAATGAATGCAATGAACATAAATCATTAAATATAAAAAGCATATTTCACAACCGCATGAAGTTGTTCGGATTAGAGCTCCTGTAGAGGACAAGCTGACTTATCCGACATTTTGGTTCCAAGACACTCTTAGATCTAGCCTTGTTACAGATATTTGAAACACATTAATATTATAACTGGTTGCTCTGGCGTAAAATAACTTATGATTAGTTGGATAAAGCCCCATATTAGGTAAATTTAAAAGATAAGTTATTTCTCGAATTTAAAAACAGTTTATTGGGAAATGTTTCATGAAATTGGGTCTATTTTCATATTGCACTTGTTTTAAGCCTGAGTTTATGAAATGTTTTTGTCATATAGACAAAAATAGTCAAATATCATCTATGCAGCAACAATTCAAGCTTAGCTTCCACTTTTCTTCAATGCGACTTGAGTACAGATACCAGTGGTTCCACGCCCGCCGTTTTGGAACCAAAATGTCGGATGAGTCAGCTCCCCTCTTATAGGAGCTTTAGTTCGGATGAGTATCTCCACCACGATTTTTAAATTTTCATTCATTACGAAACTGACTTAAGAAGCAAACAAGTACTTTTGTGCAGAAAAGTAAACGGTAAGGTTGCGAAATTAATAGGCACAAAATTGCAGAGAGCAGCATATACATGTTTCGGAGTAACAAGAACCGCCTTTTTCAAAGCAAGAAAAGTGAGCTTTTGGATGAAAAGACATGCGACCGAAGTTTTTGTGTCAGCGTGTGATTGTGTGTATACTATCTGTTTATTTATTTATTTACTTCCATTTAACAAATATAATTGAATGTTAATTTATTTTTAAATAATGGCTACAAGAAAATGAGATAAAATTTATGTATTGCAACACTGATTTTATAGGAAAACCCGAGCCTTCAGTTGTAAATTTGAAGAGTGTATATGACCCTGAGCGCAACTACGTAAACATTGAATGGATCACTGAACAAGATATACAAAGCGAAGGAGCGATTTTGTATGTTTTGCTTCTAAAAGATTCAAGTCAAGATTGGCGTGTTATATCTCAGGTAAATATATAGATTTTTATTGCGAAAAAGGTAAACACAGAGAGAAAAAGAGAGAAAAGGTGTTTGTCCAAATAGTTCAATTCGAAAAACTAAGGAATTACTAAGAGCTAAACCATACTAGTTGTCTATAAATCTTATACATAAAGAAGAAGCTTTTTTTTTTCATTCCATCCAAATACAAAGTGAAAAGTGTCTAAGTGAAAAATAAACTAAGTCTTGACTGAACTAATACAAACTTAGTTTTACAAGATAAAAGTTTTGTCAACTTTTAGCTTGATGTCTTAGATGCCAAAAAATCTGCCCCTCAGATGTGTACCTCTCAGTACTAGTTCTCAGTAAAAATTGTGCACGTGACAACTATTTTAAAATTTTCCGCTTTTGGTGATTTAAAACTGATAAATCACGATAACGGTTTGGCGCCAGAAGTTTCAGGGAGCAATGCAAAACTTAAAAATCTGCTATCCAAGATAATGTATTTCTTCGATTGTTAAAAGGATCAGACAGTTTTTAGTTCAAAATTCCGAACGTGCCCTATGGTTTATCAGAAATACCAGGGGTCTGTCCAGAATTTTTCACAGGGTCCGTTTTTTTGTGAAAAACTGAATAATTTTGTGAAAATTCAAATAATTTTGTGAAAAATCAAATAATTTTGTGAAAATCAAACAATTTCGAAAAAAATATTTAAAAAAATGCAAAAAAATTTTTTTTAATTCAATAAAAAATAAAAATAAATTTTATTTATTTACCTCTTAAAAAAGCACATTAAACATCAAAAAAGTGAAAATTACGATTCTTGTAGTGGATGCAAAGAGATTGCAGTTTTCAAAGTGACGGCATCAAAAGCAGAAAAACGGAATACAAACGAATTTATTTTGTCAATAGTTTTTTTTTTACAATTTTATTTTAAAGGTCTTAACACAATTAATGCAAAAATTAAATGAAACGATTATTCAACGTTTAACATTTAGACTCATTTAAGAAGTTAATTTTCTTTTAAAAAATTTAACATAATGATCTGAACAAAAAATAAAGCGAATTTCCATTTATTTGCCTCCTAATAAAGAATAATTAGCTTGAAAAATAAGTGAAATTTGATTTTCATATCGGATGCAGAGATCGCATTTTTCAAAATGAAAGCATCAGAAGTATAAAAACGGTAAATAATTTATGAAAGTCAAATAATTTTAGAATTACATTTCATTAGGTTTATATGATGAATGTCATTAATAATCCGCGATATATTCGCCAAATATTCGGAGGAAAAACTACGGTAGAGAGACATAGCAAAACAGACAATACCAGACTTCAAATATTATCAGACGAAAAAATACATTACTTCCTGAATATAACTAGGTAAAACACCACCCATGTAAGCATAAAAAAAAAATCCAAATAATTTTCTGCCAAAATAAGGTCAAAACATCGCACCAAAGACGTCAGATGGCGATAATTTTAAATAGTTTTCCAACCCTGGCTATCTGTTTGCAGTTCTAAGTTAATTCTGCAGATAATTGCTAATTTCCTTTTTGATTAAGTCAAGAGCAGGGAGAAAAATCCTTACTCTGCATTTCCAGAGAAATCTATAACAGCAACATCGCAGTAAGCCACTTTGATTTGCATATGATAAAACAAACAAGCTATTAAAGCAAAACAACTACCTTTTTTAAGTTGTTAATTTCTTAAAAAGAAACCAACAAAAAGTGCTACATTTTACATTAAAGATTTATAGCTTGCCCGAACATCGCAGGTAGTGCCGACCCCCCCCCCCCCCGCAAAATTGGCGAATAAGCGATTCCCTTAATTAACTTCAGGAAAAGGGCCAAAAGTTATGGGCTTTTACAGAGAAATATGCTATGCATTATTTTGATTTCAGATTTGCTTTTTGAATGAATAATGTGTGAAACGTTCGTTTTGTTTGGTCAGCATTTTGTGAAGGGTCCGTTTAGCTTGATCGGATTTTTGTGAAGGGTCCGTTTTGCTTGATCATATTTTTGTGAAGGGTCCGTTAACGGACCCGAATTTCCTCTGGCCAGACCCCTGAATACAGAACTTCCCCTATAAGTTGCTTCTTTTAAATTTAAATTACCGACGTAGCAAAATTTACCACCCTCTAAAATCTACAGTCCTAAGCGGCGGCAAGGGCAGGGCCGACGAGAGGCCATGTTAGCCTAGTCGGAAACTAGAAGCCCCGCTTTTCGGGAGTGCCCGGGAAATTCCAGAAAATTAACATATTGTAAATTTTATTGTTTTGATTTTTTATCTCAAAATTTATAAGTTTTTTTTTTTTTCACTCTCCAGACAACATCTCACATTTTGAAAATCCGAAAGACTTACCTTGAACAAGACACCATTATTCGTTTGCTTGGAGTGAATTCAACAGAAACAGTCTCCGACACTGAAGTCTCCTTCTTGGACAGCTTGTTGTTGGCACCTATGAGTCGTGCTTCATATATCCGGAACAACAGCACATGGAAACCACGCATGCAATCTATGGAGCACTCTAAGTCATCCTCGGGATTTCTCACTACCATAACCTGGCCAAAAATCAATGGCTTTAAATCTCTGAAATACGAAGTTTCCTGGAACGTAATTGATGATTCAATGGAAATTACTGGGCATTTATACACTACAACTAACGTGACTGTTCTTACACTTTGGCGAGACTCTATTTATTCCATTCAGGTAAGACTTTCCTAATAGTATTAAATATGTTGTTTGTTTTAATGTATTCTAGATTAACATCAATATTTCGCTGTAACGCAATCCATCATTCTTATCACAGATAATAAATATTTGTTCCTAAATGTTTTTGTCGAGAGAAAACAGAGGACAATTTCGTTCCTTCCGAAAGACAGTTTCAGGGTACAGCGGAAGAGCAATAATACTCCTCCAAAAATGCTTACAGTTTACCCGTCAAAAAAAGGTTAAGCCCCTCCTAAAAAAATCACTGCAACGGTTTACGCCAAGCCCCCCCCCCCTCCTCCTTTGCGGACGGCCCTAACACAGTTTACAAGTACATTTTCATGGAAAGAAATTTTTTGACACATGCTTAGTATTAAATATGTAATTTGTTTTGAATGTATTATAGATTGACACAAATATTTTCCTGTAATACGAACCATCATTCTTATCTCAGATACTATATTAAAAATCCGAAAATATTTGTTCCTAAATATTTTTGTCGAAAACAGAGGACAATTTTTTTCCTTTCGAAAGAGTTTTAGGGTGCCCCGGGTCCCCGGGAGAACGACGATGCACCACCGAAAGTGCTTACGGAGAACCCCCAAAGGAGAGGTTAAACCCCTCCTAAAAAATTCATTGGCGCAGTTTACGCCAAGGCGCACTTACCCCCCCCCCCCCCTCTTTTGCAGACACCCCTCACCTAGTTTACAAGTACATTTTTACGTAAAGACATTTTACCATTTAAATAACATTATAGTCAGCCAGGTTTTTCTCTTTCTATTTTTTTTAAACGGAGGGGGAGAGGGGGTAGCAGGCCCGTCATTTAAGAGGTCAGGGGGTGCAATTGTGTTTGAACTTCTTGCTAACTAATAATTTTCGTTTTTTTCTTAGGTTAAGTGCTACACTTCTGACGAACAACTTATCAATCAAAGTGAATTTTTGATAATCGATACTCGTTCCGCATCCTTTGCTGAAAGCTCAGCTTCAACTTCTAAATCAGCATGTTTCATTGGTAAATATCTTATAGTTATTTATTGTGTTAGAAACAGTTGCAAAATATCATAAACAGATTTTTATATTGTTTATTATAATGCTTAAAATGACTTAAAAAATTTTCTTAATTAATGTACAAATATTGAAATGTTATCATTTATTGGGAGATGACAAGACAGCACTTTAAACTCTTACATTTTTTAATTCCTAAAAGCGTGTATTTTAACTTCCTCGAATATCTACAAAGAATTCACGCTTTTCATTTTTCATCGAAGCTGAAAACAATATTTAAAAGGTAAGAAGAATAATTGTAATAAATAGGGGCAAAAGAAATTTAGAAAAAAAAAAGCCAACATTATACATCGTAAGTCTTATAGGTTACTTGGGGGTGGGGGGTACTTTGAAAACTTTGTAAAAATCAATAACGTAAGTTTGGTAAAATTTTCAAATGAAGCGGAATTTTAGTGGAAATAGTTTGCTCTTTGCTTCATCTGATAGTCAGTCTTTCATTTCTGTATAACAAAAAGTGAGACATCTTGAAAAACAATTTAAAAAAAAAGTTTCGTACATAAAATAATAAACAATAGTTAGCTAATATAAATGTATGATTGGTTCGTTTTGCATAAGAAACAAGGTACTTAAAAAATAAATCATACCTTTAATTACTCTGTTGCTATTTTTAAAACTATTAGTACTTTCACCCCTTTAGTTAAAAAATAAAAATAATTAATAATTTAAGATGTTCGTATATTGTGCGAAAAAGAAAATAAATATAAATACCAAATGAAAGCAAACACATTAAATTTGGATTAATTATTATAAGAAAAAAAAAAAAAAAGATGGAGAAACATACATACATAGATACGGTCGGACTTTAATACAGCGATTTAAGAAAAAATAATATGATTGTTTCTTAATATAAGCACGTGTGGACCTCTTCCGACGCAGAATTCTGGCTATGCCTACGCCACTAGAAATGAAGCTGGGCTGGTCATTCTTTGAAGAGAGATAAATATATTTTCACCTTGCTTGTTGTATTTTAAAAATTTGTAACTAATCAACTATTGCATATTTTCGGGCTCGGGAGGGAAAAAGAGACGAAAAAACTATAAAAAGATAAATTTAATAGAGATATATAAGAGAGAAATATTTGAGTCCTTATATCCAGAGCATAACATCTTGAAGGTTCATAACATTATATATTTTTAAAGACAAATGACATGTCTTTAGAAATTTATAAAAAAGCTTATAAAATATATGAAAAAGATTTACAGACCTGCTCAGTTTTTTACCGACTTATCTTTGATTTATCGAGAAGAAAAAAAAATTAAATATCAAAGTTACTTTTTTTAGGTTATTGGCTGCATATTGCATTTTCTTTCAAGTAATTAGTATTTTTCATGATTTACTGGCCACTTTTGTTCTTGTAATCAATAACTTCTTTATTTCTAGCTACTGAACCATCTGTAGCTCAAACTATTTGCCACATCGGGATTTTGGTCATGGCTATAATTGGAGTTCCTTTAATACTATTATTCTTCAAGCGCAAGTTCCTTAACTACCGAAAAAACTACTATGAGTCAATGAAAATTTTAAGAAGTAAGTGATTTTACTTGAATATATCTATATCTTTACATTAAGTGCTTGGTTAAATGACACAAGTCTTTAGAGAACTCTGGACGAAAAATAAATTTGTTCTTAATTTATGAAGATAATAGTTAAATAATTAATGTATGCTAATTTCAATCAAACTTCAATATAAATATACAAATCTATGATGTAACAATTGCAAATACATGTTCTAGCAATGCAACATTTCATTCTTCATTTCTCAAAGTGGAAGTAAACAAGATTTTCCATATTTTTTCCATAACGTCTACGCACTGACGAAAAAATTCAGAACCACACCGAAACGCACACTTTTTTTTTTTTTTTGTAATTTAAATACGATTTAAATATTAAATGTAATTTTATATTTATTGCATAGTTAAAATATTAAATGCAATTTAAATATGATGCTTTTTTTACAAAATATAGAGCGAAAAAAAATGTTATTACAGTGAACTCTCACTTATACGCCGCCTCCTTTATGCGCCTTTTTCACTTATACGACGATTTTAAATGGTCCCAGCACATTTCATAAAAAAACAATGATAGTATCATCCGTTTATGCGTCGCTCTAAAGATAAATATTTCACTTAAGCGCCGAATTTTCTCTGAAATCTAAAAAATTTAATTTATTTTCCTTAAAAAAATAAGCACTTTTCTTCACTTTCCTCTTTGATCTTTCGCCTTTATTGCTTACGGAAGGCATTTTTTCCGCAGGAACTAGCGTTCGGAGAGGAACAATTATGTATTATGAATCGTTTTAAAGGGAACAGTTAGTAATTAGATTTGCTACAATTTTTGTTTTCTCTTTATCATTGCAGTTACTTTACAGTTATTGCCAAACCGTAGCAATATGACCTTTTCATAAAAACAATCTTATTAGTTCTCTCATTAGAACCTATGTTGCGTTTTAGTCCTTTAAATAGGCTTGTTCACTTATACGTCTCTCTCACTTATGCGCCTTTTTCTGTTGGTCCCTTGGGCCGACGCATAAGTGAGAGTTCACTGTATTTTTAAAAAAATACTTGGAAATTTTGATTTTGGTTTGAATGTTCCAATGAACTTAATAAACTATTTCCTTACATTTTAGAAATTCATTATTTGAAATACTTCCTAAAAAAAGCAACAACTGCTTTTTGGTGTCGGACTCTACATTAGTTTTTGGTCACAAATAAATATATCTATGCATCTCAAAATAATCGATAAATAAATGAATGAAAATAAACAAAAAATAAAATATTATTCCGGTATTCCAGTACTTCCGTTGACTGTGAATCTAGCTGCAATGCAATAATTATTTTTCCAACATTTTTTTTTTTTTTGCATTTGATCTTTTAACTATTTTTCGTGCAAGAATTTACTGCATTTTTGATATGCAGATGTGCATCGATGTTTGCCCTTTCATCCTTGAACAAAACTAATTTCTTGCTTATCTATCATTTACCATTTTGCTTACCCATTATGAGCCCATATACAATCCATCGTTACTACCAAACCTTTCCTGCCCGTAGAACAGGAGTCGGCAACCGTTCAGCAGTTATGAGGGTTTTTTTTAATTTTCGCCTTGATATGTTAAACTGTCTTTTTTTCTTTTTTTTTGAAAAAACAATTATTAATAAATACATGCATCAGTAATACTAGAAAAAAAAGCAATGTGTGTAACATCTGTGAAACATGCATTCACTGTGGAACGCTAACATATTTTATTTTACGTGATAACAGAACGATTAAAGAAACAGATACAAGTTTCCTACAACTAATTTAAATAAACCGCCTAATACTAAAAACCTTATTGCTGTAGGTTGTATAGCTTGCTTAAAATACAAATTAAATGAAAAACTAGAATATAATATAGAGATTTTTATAGGATTAAGGAGAGACAAAGTTATTACAATTTTGAAGAACGTAAAAAAAAAGCTCGCAATTTCGTGAAATTTTCAAAGCATTTATCATTATTGAGTAAACTCCATGATTTTCATTCCATTCTTTCTTCTTCACTTCAGCCCATTTAATTATATGCATAAGACTATCTATTTTTTTTTCCTATTACGTAAAACATTCAAAACATTAAAGCTTGCTTGTTAAAGAAATATATGCACTTATAATAATACCATGTACTTATTTTTCATTGCAGCAAAAATCATATCCCTCCAAATGCAGTTGAATAAAGCTAAGCAATATGAGAAGATCTCCTTGTCAGAAAAAGAGCTTTTGAATTTTCAAAATTCAAGCACCACAATTGACATTCCTAGTGATGATGGCACTCAACCAGAGGCTTAAGTCATGAAGTTCATGCTTTCAAAGATAATCCTAAAGTACTGATATTGGTACCGATAACCAAGAATATCTAAGTACTTGTGGTGATTGTATACTATGTTGATTTTTGAAAAGATCAACTGTCTGTGACTGAAAATGTGATTTCCTATGACTTTTCTCCCTTGCTGTGATGCTGTGTATTTTTTTTTATTGGTGATAGACATTTATGTCCTGTGGAAAGAAAAGGGTCTGTTTTGTACATATATATATATTTAACTTATTTTTGTATGTTATAAATAAATCTTGTAAAAAATTCTATGCAGTTATATTTTTTTTTGTACTACTATAGATGCAAACATACACTCCTCAATGTAAGAATGCGTAGCGTCATGAACATTGTTGGAGCAATATGTAGTGAGATAGATATGCAAATGATTAAAAAAGACTAAAATTGTTTAAAACTCACCAGTATATTCAATACCTAATCTGCCCATCTTCGGCAGCTACATAGGCCTCAATTCAGCAAGAGAAGTTATTAATGAGTTCGGGGATGGTTTCTTGGGGTAAAAGTATTGAAGTCTCAAAACTGCAAGCAATTTTTGCGGAACAAGAGCTTTCATAAAACGTGCTCTTTAAGGTTTTTAAAAGTACCTTTTTTTTTAAAAAAACTTTTTTTTTGACCGATAAGTTCTTTTCTTTTTTTGAAAAAACAATTAAAAATAAATACATGCATCAGTATTATGGAGAAAAATCATGTGCGTAACTTTTATGAAACATGCATTTATTGTGAAATCGAAGCAGATTTTATTTTCCGTGATAACCAAATTTGATTAAAGAAAACAGATATAACTTATTTTATAAGCAATTCATAAATAAAATAAATCAAAATTTTTAATAAATATTAAAATGCAGCAGCAAAAATTTGACTTTTCGTGTACCTTCTTTATAAAAAAAAAATCACAACATTCAAGGGCTTAAGATACATTTTAACATTTTTCAAGCACTAGAAGATGAAACTTTTTTCAAGCGTAAGAACCGCAGATTAAAAGCCGCATGCAAAAACAGACAAAATCCAGCTCATAATTTCGAAGGTATCTTCAAGCTCCATAAGCAGACTTCGTAGTTGCCCTGATAAAAAATATTTTGTCCTGAATTTTGGCTTTTGTCCTCACAGTCCTGATTTCTTTACTTTTTTTTTAAACCGATTTTACGGTTTCCAACCGTTTTTCAATTTGTTCCAATTGAAAAATAGACCTAAATTCCGTAAAAAGGGAACTTTTAAAGGCTGAAATCAGTGCACTGATTTATCGATGGTAAGCACTTTGCCGAATAACCAATCCGTCAGTTTTAGATGCTTAATCGGCTAAAATATTATGTTATGTTAAAATTATCTTTGCTTAGGACAAGTAACGGCTGATTTTTAGCTAATTAATTCTGGAATTATTATTTTTATTTATTTATTTTTTACTGATAATACCTTATAGACAAAGAGCTGGCTACATAAAAAATGCGATCATAAGGTACATTAAAATTTTTTGTATTAATAGAAAGTACATATGTAGGCAAACATTTATCACCAGGTCTGCCATGCCGGGTAAGGGACCGTGGTTGGTGGCAAGCAAAACTCTTCGAATTATTTTAAGAATTTCTTCAGAATTATGCAGGAAAGATCTTTGAAAAATCTTGAGATTTTTTTCAGACAACAAAGGGCACTGAGATATATTTTGCTCCAAATTGTGCATTTTATAACCTGTAGGTAGAAAACGGGTACCGAATCCTCTTCCGCCATTTTGGGACACCAGCCCTTAAACTTTTTTTTTTGGAAATAATGCTAAAATGATTTCCGAAATGGTTGATGGCTGATCGCTATTGCTTGTCTTAGTAGTCAGAGTACACAAGAGTAGTCACCCCTCCCCCCAAAAAAGGGGTTCCCCCCAATTTTACTAAGCAATACCCCCCCCCGAACGGGAAGATTCTTCCCCAGAAAAAAGCAACAACCCCTTTCAAAAATCGTTTGAAAAATTTCAACGGCACACCTTGAGTTTTGATCCCCCTCCCCCACCCCCAATCGCCATTTATGGTCACCACTGCTTACACCACTACTATTAGAATAAATTGCTGGAGTGCTTTTCGAGACGGTCAATGGTTGCTTTATGTCTGATGTCTTACTATTGAGACACTTTGGCAAGGGGCACTCCCCCCTAAAGAAGACGTTGCCCCCCCCCCATAATATAAGGGAGCACTCCCCAAAAACAACAAAATAGTTAAAAATTTTATGTCAGTCCGACTATCACCTGTGACAAGAATTACCTGAAATATTGCAACCACGGTAATATACATCATGACCCCCCCCCCTCTTCGGCGCCATTTATGGTCACCACTGCTTAAACCACTACTATTAGAATGAATTGTTTTAGTGTTTTCAAGATGGTCGATGGCTGATGTCTGTTGCATGTCTCAACGTAATTACACTTCAGCAAGGGGGTACCTCCCCCCAAAAAACAGGCGGTGGCAGCCAAAATGTTAATGCCCCCCTCCCACCTGAAAAATAGAATGAACCTGCCCAGGAATAAAATTATAAACCTTTGTCATATACTGTTTTAAAAACTTCAACTGTGCACTCGGTATCATGACTCCCCCCCCCCCAACCGCCATTTTGGGTCATTACTGCTTAAACCAGTACTATGAGAATAAATTGTTTTAGCTTTTTCGAGACGGTCGAAGGCTGATTTTCTGTTGCATGTCTTACGCAAGCACACTTTAACAAAGCCCCCCCCCCCCAAAGAGGCCCCCCAAAATGTTAATGGCCCTCCTCCCCCACCTGAAAAATAAAAAAGAACCTGAACAGGAAAAAAATTAAAAACCTTTATTGTACACTGTCTTGAAAATTTCAACTGTGCACTCTGTATCCAGCCCCCCCCCCCCCCCCCTAAACCGCCATTTTGGATCACCACTGCTTAAATCACTATTATAAGAATAAATTGCTGAAGCGATTTTTGGGATGACTGATGGCTGATCTCTATTGCATGTTTAACGTTAAAACTCTTTAGCAAGGGGTACTCCCCCTTTGCACTAACTAATTTAACTAATTTCTTTTGTTAGCTTCTTTAGGGGGCACCCCAAAGTAGCGGTGTCCCCTAAAATGTTAATGACCCCACTCACCCGAGAAACAGAATGAACCCGTATAGGAAAAAAATTAAAATTCATTGTCATAGTAACGTCCTAAAATTGAAACTGCACTCTGTAGTATGACCCCCCTCTCCAAACCGCAATTTTTGGGCACTAATGCTTAAACCACTATTCTTAGGTTAAATTACTTTAACGTTTTAGAAACAGCTGATAGTTGCCTGTCTTAACGATAAGACACTTTAGATAGGGGTACTCCCCTCAAAAAGGCGGTGCCCCCCCCCCCCGCCAAAATGTTAATGACCTCTTCCGCTTTGAAAAATGGAATGAACCTGCACAGGAAAAAATTGAAAATTCATAGTCATATATTGTCTTAAAATTTTCAGCTGTGCACTTTGTATCATGACCCCCCTCCTGACGCCATTTTGGGTCACCACTGCTTTATCTATTATTCATGAAATGAATTGCGGAAATGATATTCGGGTTTACCGATGCCTGTGTCAGAAATCAAGCACATTAAATAGTCCTCCCCTATCGGGAAATTTTGAAGTCCTCCAAAGGCAGCCCCCCTCCCCTCAACGCACTGAAAAATAGAGTGAACCATCCAGCGTATGAGATTAAAAACCGCTGTCATATGAGCTAATATTTAGGAAAGTGCCAATTTGAGTCCCAAGTGAATTTTCACTAGTATTTCAATAACTAGTTAAAAAAATAATAGTCCCCAGAAAGAAGATAAGGTTCTGCTTTCGTTTCATCTAATAACATCAGAAAAAAAAAATTTTTTCTTCAGAAAATATTGTTTTTATACATCAAAAATCAGATCGGTAACGTGTCCCCAGTAGCAAAGCTTGCATGCAAACAGGTCATGCGCACTTTCTAACTTCCCAAAAAAAACGCACTTGCACAAAAAACGATTCTATTTTTACCCCTTTGTTAATATTTTACTTCATTTTTGTTTTAATCGATTTCTGATTTTCTAGCCGATGCGAAATAAGCGCGTCCCAAGTTCCGCCGTCAGAGTGGTAACAATAACTTCCGATCTATGTTTAGGCTCCCAAAATCATTTCCTGCACCTATATCACGTGATACTGAGTACCTGGTGGGATGTTTTATCGAATCGTAATTAAAAATTTGCATTTCTGCATCTAAAATTGTAGGTAAGATTTTTTAAAGTGATTTTATAAAATGCGTGTCATTTAAGTCATCAGATCGGTAACACGCTCTAAAATGCGCAGTTTTTATTATTTTAAAAATTATTTTATATATAAGTATAGTCCTTTATTACAAGTGAAAAAACCACGTGTTTGATTTTGGTTTAGTGCGATCGACTCGGAAATAAAAAAAAAATCTTTGTCAGTTTTTCAGATCGGTAACAGTCAGAGCGGTAACATTGAAAAACAGCGAATATGTTACAGAACTAACTAGAACGTTTCAGAATTATAAAAAGCAAAAATCATAGGTTTTAGCCATATATATTGAATATTTTTGTTCTTAAAAAATGAAAAGCAATGAGTTCTAGTACAATAGGGTAGTTGTGACCTACTGAATATCCCTTTTTTAACTACTAGATATTGTTAAGAGGCTTACAAAACACAAAAATTCACCATTGCCGAATTTTAAAACACAACGGTTGATTCTTAATGATTTTTTTAAAAACCCACGCGCAAAAAAAGCACGCCTTGAAACCGAAACCCGTGACGTCAGAGGGCAGTAACTTTCAGCCTTTCATCCATAAAAATTGGATTTTTGCTATATTATCGTTTCATTGCGGGATTTTCTCCTTCCGTAATCAATACCTTAAAGTCTACTAATTCACTATTTAAAACTGGATTTATCAAAGAGCACTCCAATACCCTGCTAGGGGTGATTGTTTTGATATTTTTTGGTGAAATCCGTAGTCAAATTTTTAGAACGCATCACTTGGCGAGAAAAAAAAAACTTACGGCAGTGCAGAGCGAACAACGGTGCGCAAGCCGGAGAAACCGGTTTCTCGAGCTCCTCGCATCTAAAGCTTCTCGCTCTTTCTTCGCCTTAGTGGAAAGTTCAAAAGCGCCAACAAATGCCCAGTGACGTCACAACCGCTTGAAATTTAAAAATTATTTTAAAAAAAACTACTTGTCGCAGCGCAAAAATTTTTTCGCCGTTGATGTTCATGTCTGTTGCTCTATCATATAAAAATAAAATTGAAAAATCGAAAACTACCCTATTGCTTCATTTGTGGTTTGTATGACCTAACAATAGAAGTTAGTAAAATAAGAAAAATTGACGCTGCAGAAATTAAGTTAATTAATTATTCTTATTATTTTATTTATTTATTTATTTTTTTTTGGTGCTTCAATTTCTCATAACTTTGCTAAATAACTAGATAATAACTAGCATGCGTAATTTGAATTTCTGATCAAGAAATTAAATTTCCTGCAAAAGAAAAGCAAGCAGCAGAGTTGTGTGTTGAAAAAGTTGAAGTTGTGTGTTGTTTCAAAACAGAACAAATGTTTTATTAGCTTGGATTTGGTAATTTCATAATTTATTTTATCTAAAAACCTTATCGCTCATTTTTATTTTCAAGAAATGCTTTTTTATAATGAAATTTGATTTTTAGCTAATATATATATTTTAATATAATTATCTTAATTCTATGTTAAACATGCAAGGAAATGATATCATTTTTAGAGATGTTAACGAAGACTGAAAGCATAAACTCAAATATGTAGCTCATATCAACATCAGATCTGTAACGGCTTAAAAGTGAGTAATCTAAGGAGGGGGTAAATAACTTCCTTGACCTCCCCCTTTTATTTTCTTTCATTTAGACCCAATTTAGACCTAAAATCCATTATTAGTTTTTTTCTGCAAAAAATTTTTTAGAAACGAATAAGTTGTTGAAGAAATTAGTTGGCGCAAATCAAGAGTTTTTTCGGCAATATCGAAAAAATCTTTCGTGCAACGTACAAATGTGCTTAAATGCTCGTTGTTTGTAATGTCACAGTTTTCATTCAAAGTTAATGATAAGTACTTGTAGTATTGTAATTCAAACAATTGTGTGCTAGCTTCGTGTGTGTGTAGAGGAGGGGGGAGGGTACGATACAGAGTGCGCAGTTGAAATTTTTAAGGCAATATATGACAGCGATTTTTAATGTCATACGCTGGATGGTTCAGTCTATTTTTCAGTGCGTTGAGGGGAGAGGGGTTGTTTTTGGAAGATTTTGATATTTCCCGATGGGGGGGGGGGATTATTTATTGTGTCTGATTTCTGACACAGGCATCGGTAAACTCGAAAATCGTTACCGCAATTTATTTCATTGATACACTGGATGGCCAAAAGTATCCGGACACTTTCAAAAATTCACATTTTTACATATAGCTCGAGAAATAAGTGATCAATTGTTCTTTAACTTTAGTCATACAAAATATAGGCTTCACCGAACATTTCCATGTTGAAATTAAATTACCCTTGCATTTGGGGGACGACAAGAAGGGGGTCGGAAGAAAAACCGCTTTTTGACCATAACTCTTCGATAATAGCTCGGAATAAGCTATAAATTTCAGTAATTAATTAGCATACTATGTGTAATTACTGTATAAATTTTTACGAACGTACCACTCTTACTTCCGAAGATATGAAATATTTTTTAAAAAACGGCAATTTTATTTGAAGGGTTTTTGCTCATTACACGCAGAGTTTTTCATCAAACCTTATCAAAACTTCAGGAAAGATGACAAAATACAAGAGAAAGAACATACTAAAACGGTTTAAAAAAATATTAAAAATCCGATGAGATATGAATGTTAACAGGAAATAATTTTTCGCGGCGCATGCGCGAACGACAGAAATTTATAACTACAAAAATATTGTAGCCTGGTTTATACTGCATCTTATTAAAAAAGTTTCAGTTGAATATTATAAAAATTGAAAAAGATATCAGCGATCTAGTGAGCTGTAATTCATTCATTCGCAGACAATACATAAATGGCGAGGGGTTGTCCACAAATAGTGTGGTGACAATCGAGCATTTTTTTTTCAATGTTAACTTGTATACAGTTTGAAAATTTATATTCGGCATAGAAGTCACATTTCGCCTATTCGGCCAAAAAGACCTTATACGTAGGTGGCCAAAAGTATCCGGACACCCCATGAAACGTTGGTTTTGAACTATGACGCAGTAACCTTTAATTTAAAAATAGCTCTTTGTAGACAGACCCTCACTATTTTTGTATTGTCTGCGAATGAATGAAATACAGCTCACTAGATCGCTGATATCTTTTTCAATTTTCATGATATTCAACTGGAACTTTTTTAATAAGATGCAGTGTAAACCAGGCTACAATATTTTTGTAGTTATAAATTTCTGTCGTTCGCGCATGCGCCATGAGAAATTATTTCCTTTTAACGTTCATATCTCATCGGATTTTTAATATTTTTTTAACCGTTTTAGTATGTTCTTTCTCTTGTATTTTGTCATCTTTCCTGAAGTTTTGATAAGGTTTGATGAAAAACTCTGCGTGTTATGAGCAAAAACCCTTCAAATAAAATTGCCGTTTTTTAAAAAACGTTTCATATCTTCAAAAGTAAGAGTGGTACGTTCATAAAAATTTATACAGTAATTATACATAGTATGCTAATTAATTACTGAAATTTATAGCTTATTCCGAGCTATTTTCGAAGAGTTATGGTCAAAAAGCGGTTTTTCTTCCGACCCCCCTACTTGTCGTCCCCCAAATGCAAGGGTAATTTAATTTCAACTTGGAAATGTTCGGTGAAGCCTATATTTTGTATGACTAAAGTTAAAGAACAATTGATCACTTATTTCTTGAGCTATATGTAAAGATTTGAATTTTTGAAAGTGTCCGGATACTTTTGGCCACCTAGTGTAACAGCTAAAGCAGTAGTGACCCAAAATGACGTTGTGGGAGGGGGGGGGGAGAGGTTATGGTACAGAGTGCACAACTGAAATTTTTAAGACAATACATAAGGGTTTTTAAATTTATCCCATAACAAGTTCATGCCATTTTTCAAAGCGCAGGAGGTCATTAACATTTTTCGGGTGGGGGGCACCGCCTTTTTGAGGGGAGCACCCCTAGCAAAACTGTCTTAACGTTAAGACAGGAAACAGAGAAAAACCATCAGTCGTTTCGAGAATATGAAAATAATTTAACCTAAGAATAGTGGTTTTTTGCATTAGTGTCCAAGAATGGTGGTTGGGGGGGGGGGAGTCATATTACAGCGTGTACAGTTTCAATTTTAGAACGTTACATGACAATGAATTAAATTTTTTTTCCTGCACAAGTTCATTCTATTTTTTGGGTGACTGGGGTCATTAACATTTTCGCGGGCACCGCTTCTTTGGGGGGGGGGGGAGTACCCCTTGCTAAAGAGTTTTAACATTAAGACATGCGATAGAGATCAGCCATCGGATATCCCGAAAATCACTCCAGCAATTTTATCTTATAATAATGGCAGTGGTGACCCAAAATGGCGTTTGAAGGGGGGGGGGGATCATGATACAGAGTGCACAGTCGAAATTTTCAAGGCAGCGTACGATAAAGGTTTTTAATTTTTTTCCTGTTCAGGTTCTTTTTATTTTTCAGGTGGGAGAGGAGGGCCATTAACATTTTGGGGGCACTGCATCTTTGGGGGGGGGGGGGCTTTGCTAAAGTGTGCTTGCACAAGACATGCAACAGAAAATCAGCCTTCGACCGTCTCGAAAAAGCTAAAACAATTTATTCTCATAGTACTGGTTTAAGCAGTAATGACCCAAAATGACGGTTGGGGGAGGGGGTCATGACACCGAATGCACAGTTGAAGTTTTTAAAACAGTATATGACAAAGGTTTATAATTTTATTCCTGGGCAGGTTCATTCTATTTTTCAGGTGGGGGGGGGGGCATTAACATTTTGGCGGCCACCGCCTGTTTTTTTTGGGGGAGGTACCCCCTTGCTGAAGTGTAATTACGTTGAGACATGCAACAGACATCAGCCATCGACCATCTCGAAAACACTAAAACAATTCATTCTAATAGTATTGGTTTAAGCAGTGGTGACCATAAATGGAGCCGAAGGGGGGGGGGGTCATGATGTATATTACCGCGGTTGCAATTTTTCAGGTGATTCTTGTCACAGGTGATAGTCGGACTGACAGAAAAGTTTTAACTATTTTGTTGTTTTTGGGGGGGGGTGCTTCCTTATATTATGAGGGGGCAACGTCTTCTTTAGGGGGGAGTGCCCCTTGCCAAAGTGTCTCAATAGTAAGACATCAGACATAGAGCAAACGTCGACCGTCTCGAAAAGCACTCCAGCAATTTATTCTAATAGTAGTGGTGTAAGCAGTGGTGACCATAAATGGCGATTGGGCGGTGGGGGGGGGGGGGGACAAAGCTCAAGTCAAGGAGCGCCGTTGAAATTTTTCAAACGATTTTTGAAAGGGGTTGTTGCTTTTTTCTGGGGGAGAATCTTCCTGTTCGGGGGGAGGGGTATTGCTTAGTAAAATTGGGGAACCCCTTTTTTGGGGGGAGGGGGTGACTACTCTTGTGTACTCGGACTACTAAGACATGCAATAGCGATCAGCTATCAACCATTTCGGAAACCATTTTAGCATCATTTCCTAAAAAAAAGTTTAAGGGTTGGTGTTCCAAAATGGCGGAAAGGGATTCGGTACCCATTTCCTACCTACAGGTTTTAAAATGCGCAATTTGGAGCAAAATATATCTCAGTGTCCTTCGTTGTCTGAAAAAAATCTCAAGATTTTTCAAAGATCTTTCCTGCATAATTCTGAAGAAATTCTTTAAATAATTCGAAGATTTTAAGCTTAGCGGCGCGAAACTGCAGAAAATCTTTAAGATATCTGAAGAATATCTTAAGAAAAATCGCGAACTTTGATCGTTTGCCACCACCCCCGGTCCCTTACCCGGCTTGGCAGACCGGGTGATAAATGTTTGCCTACATATGTACTTTCTATTTGTACAAAAATTTTTAATGTACCTTATGATCGCATTTTTTCTGTAGCCAGCTCTCGGTCTATTAGCTTAGAAAAAGAAATTACGCTTCACAAATTAATCACACCTGATGAATAGTTTCAAATTCTAATTGTTGTGACCCCATTTGATTCAAAATTTTCAAATTATCATGGTTGGGATGTGAATAATGTATTCGAAGTTTTTTTAATGAAAAATTCAGGGAACGGAAGAGGTTAGTGGGAAGATTAAAAATGATATTTTAAATGAGAAGGGGGAAAATGATTGATTTTGAAAAAAAACTAGACTTTTTAGGTCTTGAAACTCAAAAAAGGGACCTTTTTTATGATAATGTTTCCAGGACACAACACACACACATCCAAATTTGATTAAATCTGTACCTTTTTTAAATTTACATCTGCACATTTACCTTTCATCGTATTCTTTCTATAAAAATATGCAGATAATATCGAGTCTAATATTATATATGTGTCAGAACCTAACGTCTCCGCAAAGCAACAGTAAGATATCTTACTGTTATTCCTGGTGGTAAATGTCTTATTGTTGCTCCAAGGCGGCAATATTTACACAGTACATTTTAAAGAGTGCCCTGTTTTTTTTTTTTTTTTTTTTTCTAAAGCTACTACAAAAAATCTGGTATGGGTCCCACACTACTTCCTTTTACGTGTAAATTTCTTTGTAGATGCCTTAGTGTTAAAATAGTGCTAGGAGTGAGCAAGATAGCAATTCGAACATTTGCACCCACAGTTTGCCACGAAACAATGCAAAACAAATGTTTTACAATGATTCATTTTCTAAATATCGCCGATTTTAACATCATTCAGTGGATTTTTCGCGAAATATCGCCATTAGCGCCAAATTGAACCCAAATTCAAAAAAATTATTGAAATTAACACTGATTTACCCCATGAATGGAAGTCACTCATGTCGTCCACAAATATGTACTTGTCCTTAAAACTAGCAATTGTGACTTGGCTTAAGTTTTTTCATAACATCTCCTGGGATGAACTCTGCCTTTTCTTTAGTTTCTTGAAATCTCTGGGTTTCGGGGATTGTCCTGAAAGCTTTTTACGCTTATTCATCACTGTCTGTGTGCTGGATTTTTGCTACATAAAGTCTATGTGACTTTCCCCCTCGTATTTTAAGTAAAAAGAAGTCTCCTGGAGAAAAAATCTTTTGAAATCTGCAACTGTTTGTCATTCTAAGATCTAGTTGCTCACGAGAAGGGATAAACAGTAATAAAACCTTGTCCTTGTCTTGATTAGAAGAATTGGGGTTAGAATCTTGATTTTTCAAAGTTTCCTTCAAATAAGTTTGAATTGGAACAGCAGAACTAAGTGTTCCGATTCACCCCGCAAATTTTTTTTCTATGCCATTTTTCAGAATTCTTCATTTTTATGACACAATTTATAAAAAATGTAAATTCTAATGCGGTATTCTGTTGTTCAGATACATGTATAATTGAAACATACCACTCTTAGTTTTTAAATATAAGAAGGTTTGATCTTGCATATGAAGTTTTGCAGTCTATGGAAATGTGATGTTTTCTAGCGTTCCACGTGCAGCCCTCCTTAGAAGCCAATAGCGTTGCCAGATTGACAAAAGTAATTTTTTCCTACTCCCTATGATCTTACCTTACTAAGAAAAAAATTCATGGTGAAAAATACCCAATAGTTTATTTATGAAGAATTTCGTTGTACGGTTGGGAAGTTTTGTTCCGATTGACCCCGCTGTTCCTATACACCCAATTTTACGGTACTACAAAAAAAGTCTGCATACATTTTCTTTCCCGTGCATTCACTCACATTTATTTGCTAAAAATTTCAGATATGGGACAGGATTAGCAACTTTACACACCATAAAAAAAAAAGATAAAGAAAAATCGCAGGTGGTGGGATAGAACTGTGAGCAAATAGGAAGGATAAACGGAAAATCGTGGATTTGCAAAAGAATCTCAAGCTTGCTTGTTCAAAGACCTATCAGAAAAATCATGTACATTTTTTTATTTTTTGAGGACCAATCAAAAAATTAAGTGCTTTCCCCGGCTATTAGTTAGCAAAATAAAATTAAAGGAATTTTCAAGGATTGTGTGAACTCTGAATAATAAATTACAGATAATCATCACCAGATAAATAAAGAAAACCACTTATTTTTGCAGGGAAGGTATTAGAAAATTTTGTACTTCAACATGAATTTGTCTTAACTTTTTTTGCGACAATGTTCCTAAGTGGGAACATCAATTAAAACAACTCACCATTGAAGATTTGATAAAAAGTTATATTCATAGGAAAAGCAGATTCAAATTAAAAAAAAAATATATTTACCCTTCATAAAAATTGTTCTCCACATTTCAAGGAGACTATCAAATTAAAAAAATACCTGATGCTTATGAAATTTCAGAGGGGAAAAAACAGGGACAATGTTTTTTCCCCTGTGTACAAACACGACAGAGAAAGATGCATGTCAAAAATGTGCTTTCTATAAGTTATCAAATGTCTATTTTCCCAATCGGGGACGTTGGCGGGATCCAGTACACGAAATTGGGCATCTTTGGCTGCTTTATTCGTTCTGTAACGTGAATAGTAAGAGACTCATTCGTAACTGCTATGAACCATGATTGATGCATGTAAAAACAAGTCGATAACATTTTAATATTCAACTCCTCCCCCTCCCCCCCAGTTTTCAGATACCACATAGTACTTAAAAATAGAAATAGTTTAAAATTTTCTCGAGTATACTGCTTAGGATACAATCTGTTAGTAATAAATTTCTCTCCTAGTCACTTAAAAAACACAAGAATATGATTTGAAAGTCAAAAATGTCTGCATGAATAGTTTCCCTGCATACCACAAATATTGCATCAACTTAAAAAAGGTATTGGAAGAAAAAAAGAACATTTCAAGTAAGGTAATTTGCTTTCTATAAAACTATTTTACAGTAGACCGTCTCCAAAAAAAATAATTTTCAAAAATCAATGTGCATACCCAGTAAAGTTGTGCCAAATGACATTCTAAAGATGTGGTAAAATTTTTAACCAAATATTTTAAGATTAACAGACCTCTCATGAACCCCCAAAATCATTTTTATACTCTATTTTTGGTACAAAATATGCAGGATGCAACAAATATTTAAAAATATTTTTGTTGGTTATTCATTAGTTTGTACATTTTGAGCAAAATATAGTTTAAAACAGGATGTTTTCTACATTAAATGTGAGCAGTTATTGTTAACTTCAGTGTTTTCAGAACTCTGAAACTAATTTTTAATCGCCATCTTAGGTAAACGGAACACTAATTTTGTCCGCGACTTATTGTAGCCGTAGAGATACAATTGCATGTCAGCATTTTATATAAAAACTAAGGCTCACATTATTTTCATTTTTGATTTAGTTCTAATTATTTCTCAATTTTACAGACGTAAGTTTCATTTCAATGAATGTTTTCTATAATTAAATAGCAGTACATTGACTTTATTTTAATTTTACAATAAGTGGTATGCAGAATTCAAAAATAGTTTTTACAGAATCATATATCCACACTGAAATATAGCTAATAGAACAACTTGTTTCAGTTATTGATATACATAATAACAACCAATTACCAACAAATGGTGAAGCACTATGCCGGCTATTTTATGATTCAAAGATTAAGAATTGAACATTGTCAGAAAGATGCTTAACTGGCAACCAGCAAATATACCGATAATACAAAAACCAAATGTTGTGACCAAACTGAAAATGATCTATGAAAAATGCCAAAATGTATAAATATTAAACGTTGGGCATCCAAGAAGCAATGACAAATCGAAAAAGAGTTCAATGAAGAGAAAAATGTTTGATAGTTCTTATGCAGATAGTGAATATGCCATTAAAATACCTGAAGATTGGAAGTTCCTTCAGGATTAAGTAGGGAAAAGGATGAATTTTATGGGAGGTGAAGACTGACATTTAAAAAAATAGCAAGAAAAAAAAACAAACGAGCAAAGGTAATAAGAGAAATCAGGAAGAGAAAGCAAAAACAGGAGTACAGCAAAGTATGTTATTTGAGTCTTCAATTGACACTGCATCAAGATTGGATATACACTGGCGGAAAAAAAAATCCCAACACCAAGAAAAAATTACTGTAGAGTAATGAAATTTGGGTAATGCAATTGTCTAGTTAACATGTTCAATTGATTAAATGTACAAGATCACTGGCTAATTTAAGCTCAAGAAAATGCTGTGCAAATGTGAAATTATGTTAATTTAATAGAGGGTGTAACCCCCAGAATTTTGAAGGCAAGCCTGCAAGCGTGCATGCATTATGTCATACAGGTGCCGAATGTCACTTTGTGGTATGGAGTGCCATGCTTGTTGCACTTGTTGTGTCAATACTAGGACCGTCATTGCTGACTGTGGATGATGCTCGAGGTGCCGTTCAATGATATCCCATACGTCATCAATTGGAGAGAGACCTGGCGATTTTGCAGGTCATGGTAACATGTCAGCACTATGTAGAGCCCATTGCGTTACAGCAGCGATGTGAGGGCGAGCGTTATCCTGTTGGAAAACTCCCCCTTGAATGCTACTCATTAAGGGCTGTACTACTGGTTAAATTACCAGACTGACGACAAATTTTCAGTCAGTGAGTTTGGGATAACCTCAAGAGTGCCCCTGCTGTCGTAGAAAATTGCTCCAGAGAACATGACTCCAGGTGTCGGTCCCTGTGTCTAGGCCGTAGACCGCTTGGATGCAGGCGGTCTCCTGGCCTCCTTCTGACCAATATACAGTCACCACTGGCGCTAAGGCAGAATCTGTTTTCATCAAAAATTAATACAGATCTCCACTTCGACCTCCAGTGAACTCTGTCTTAGCACCACTGCCGTGGGAAACATCAATGGTTTGCAGTCAATGGAATACCGGCTACAGGCTGCCTGGCTCGGAGCTGTCCTTGAAGTAAACAGTTTCTTACCGTTCCATGGGTACCAACGGTACCAACTGCAGCTCGAATGTCAGTCGCAGATGCAGTACGATGCGCCACAGCCGTACGCAAGATTCTCAGTCGTGCCACGTGGCAGCTCGGAACTCGATCTTCTTGAGGTAGTACCATCCCTTGCCCATAGCTTCCTATAATCATGCATGGTAGAAACATTCCCACCCAAGTCTTTCTGCAATATCGCGAAATGAAAATCCACCTTCTCGTAGCCAAATTGTACGACCTCGTTTAAACTCGGTGAGCTGTTGATAATGGCTTCTTCGTCTTCTTAAAGGCATTCCTGGCTAACATGAACGCAATTCGTCAAATTTCACGGAAAAATAATACTCACGAGCTTCGCAACACGCTTTTAAAACAAGCTTTATTTGCATGTTCTGAGTGACGCCAACTGCGCCACACTTATGCGCGGAGCAGTGGCGTACCAACATTGTTAGGGGCCTGGGGCGGTAGTCAATATGGGGCCTACCTAGAAGTAAAATCGTTTGTAAATCTTAAACAAAATGTACGCGTACCCAATGGTGCACTCAGCACCGAACCTTACATTTTTCAAAAGAACAAAAACTTGAAATTGCGATTCTTCATCTTCTTTCGTTTTTAACCACATCAAGTTCTAATTTAAAAAATAAGTAAGTTGAAGTAAAAAACATTAGATAAGTTTAATATTGAGAAATTCATTGCGGCTTTAGTGACGTCAAAGGCAGGGAGAATTGGGAGTTTTCACCCGATTTTTTAAAAAAATCTAATCTAAATACGCCGTGTCGCCGGGACCCCATCCTGAAACTAAAAAAATAAGTTCTGAAAATGCAATTTTTAGCTATCTTTGGAAACGTCAGGTCTAGGGGAGGGATTAAGGTTATCTTCCTCGGCAAAAATTTCGAAATTGATATATCACGTTTTAAAAGGACTCTGTTTTAGGCTAATTTTGCTAGTAGGGTGGGAGTGCGTGAACTTTAAAATTGATGTTCTCGAAACGCATCTTAGGTTTTCTTTGATGACGTTAGGAGAAAAGTTAGATTTCGGGGGCTGTCCCCAGAAATTCCTTGTAATTAAAATTTTAAAAACACAATTTTAAGCTATTAGTCAAGATGTAATGGGTGCTCTCCTTCAGAAATTATCTGGAGTTGAAGTTCTACAAATGCATTTTGAGAGGCTATATGTTTAGTGACGTCGGGGGATTCATGGGCTGTAATAAAAAAAATTCGCAAAATGTCTAAATTCCCAAAGCTTAAAAACCGTTTGTGTTTGGCCAAGTTCGGGAGAAATACATATCAGCTGTTCTTCTCTGGCAGCCTATTTGTAATTTTAAGTAATGAAAAGGCAATATAAAGTTGACCTTAAGGACATGGTTGAGAACACGAATGATTGCTGTTTTAAGTCTTATGGATCTGATACTTTCCAAAAAGGAATTGAAACCGCAGTTTTGGGAATTTTTTGGTCTCTTAAAGGGGGAGGGGGGAATCACGACCTTTTTCTTGGAACAGTGGTTGAGTGATGCGCTTGTCAGCCGTCTTTCAAAAAGTTATCCCCTAAGACAAGGGCCGTAAGAACTAGCTTGTTCCCCCGTAGATTTGCCACTGATATTGGGTAGGCTAATTACTTTTATTCTAACCCTTTTTACACCCAAAAGTTAAACGGGCATTCAGAGTAAATGTAAAATTACGATCCTTTTGACTGTATATTCTATTATTCAGGTAAATTGTAGTCTTTATTAAACAAGAAAACGATACCAAACCAACCATTAGTCAGATAGGTTAATGCATTAATTCATTGAAAATACTTTTGAAATGATCAATGTACTAGCATTTAGTTTTTTAATCTTTATTTTCTTCATATTATACTGTGCAGTGCAATAGGTATTTACACCTACATAAACTTAAAATATTTCTTTTGTGCTTTGTTTATTCGCCGATAATTTGGGATTTATATTTACAAACAGAGGCGAATTTAGGTTAAAGATACACTTTTTATCCTTATTAATGGTAACAAATTCATAGAAGTGTAATTCAAACCTACAAGTTATTTTGCGAGGGTACATTAACACTGGGTAAATTTACACTTGAAAAAGAAGTTGGACACGCATGTACCCAATGTTTCAAATCGGAAAAGCTGTAATTTCTAACCACGCGAATACAATTTTCATCATCCTTTGTTTTATTATGTTGCTTCGTATTATGCAACAAATAAAGACAAAAAAGATGATTTTTTAATCAATTATATCTTTATCAATTTGTTCTCCAGCTCCTCACCCTTAAAATGATATGCCAACACCAACTGACTTTTAAATCTTCATGGAAAGCATTTGGGTCATTTTCAAAATTTGCTTACATTTGCTGTCCGAAGGTTAAAAAGACGATTTTGAAGCATAACTTATATTTTAAATTCAATGCGAACAATTATTTTCTGCAAGAAATACCCCCAAAAAATTCTATCACTCAACAAATTATTGAAATTTTTTTTTTTTTTTTATATAAGTCTTTAAAAATGAAAATTAAGGCAAAAACGCTTGTCCATTTCCAATTTTCGCAAGTTCAACTGTTTCTTTCCTATACTTAATGGTTAAAAAAAAGAAATGCAACATATTATTTTCATATATTGACTATTAGTACATGGTATTCATAAATATTGACAATAGTAATTTTATTTCAATAAGAAATGTATGAATATATTTTGTCCGGAAGTTCTTGTCAAGTCCATTACCCTAAGATTATTTTAGCTAAAAAAGGTATTTATTGAAGTCAAAAGATGGTTACACGTATTCAGTTAACTTAACAAATTAGTGACGTAACTGTTTTGTACCATTTTATTTCCCTGAGTCGAGAAGCATTGCTGTGGTGTTTCGCACAAAATTTCTTCCAGGTGCATATTTTTATTCTTTGTCAAGTCCGTTACCAAAGATTTTAGAATTAATTTTTACTTTTCCCCCTAAATATTGTTTATTATACAACTCTAGGAAAATACATATTGTTGTTCAATTTTCAAATTCGACAACCAAGCCATAATTTGACATTTTGGTTGAAATTGTCAAGTCCGTTACTGGTCAAATCCGTTACCAAATGTCAAATCCGTTACCATACAGTTTTTTAGCAATATTTTAACAATCACAAACATCGTTTTAAGCTTCAAGGAAGCAAGTAATTTCATATTAAGTTGGTTCTAGGCGCTATGATAGTTCAAAGGTGAGAATTCATATTGGTATTTTGTATGGTAACGGACGACGATTTTCCTTGCAACTTAAAGTTTTACAACAGCATTTGAATACTTAATTATTCATCAAAGTGTACAACCAATTACTTTTTCACACACCTAAAATATGTGACTAAACATCTGTTAGTGTTTCTAAAAGAAAATAGCAAGTTAAAAAAATTACTTAAAAATTTTGAAATGTAAGCAAATGGTGAAAATGACCCATTTATAAATTTAATTCTCTTGAATATGCACAATCAGACTCACAAATCAACTAAAAGATTTTGGGCGATCTACTGTAGAAAATTAATGTTCCACATAGATCACACCAGCTCCAGCTCCCGATTATGACACTTTGGAACTCGTAGCAAAGATAGAACGGAGACCCCGAACCAGCTTTGTTGCAGTTTGAGAGAGGGGCATAGGAAAACTTTATGGTATAAGTGCGTTACTAAAAAAGGACTTAAGCCATCTTTATATGAAAGAAAGCCTTATCTCCAAGAAGAAAAATAAGTTGGGAAAAACTAGAAGACATAAATTTTTAACCTTCATACATGCTATTATATAATTATATTATTTAAAAATTTTGAGTTTATAAGTAGAACACAGCTGGAACAAATTTTAAAATTTCTTTGACAACTATATCTATAAGCAAACAACAAAATTTTTTTATAAATGAATTCCAGCAAAATTCGGATTTAAGGCCTCTTAATTATGACGAAAGTAGTAGCATAAGTATTGTTTGTGAATATCACTGCTCTTGATTCTCTTTAACTAAATCAATATTTAAAAAAATGAGCTTAATTAATAACTTAAAAATTCAATAAGAAAGAGGGGTACCTAAAACCATGTGGAAGGAATTGAAAATTCGGATGCTCTTATACTTTGTGGTGATCCGGGTAAGGGGTAAAGTTCCAATTATCCACACCATAATTAAACTAGGAAAATGCGTGAGATGTGGATTTCATGAACGCTGAAAAACGAGCTGAAAAAGTTAATTATTTTTATTTTAAAAAAGCATTTCTGATAACAGGGCCCGATTAAGATATTTTGGGGTCATAGACTAAGCACTTTTGGGGCTCTCTGTAGTCAACCTTAAAAGCACAAGCATTAACACGGAATCAGGAGGGCCGACTACAAGGTACTGCAGCGATCAATCACTCACTCAAAATATTTATTGTTGAAGCACAAAGCATCTCCCAACCTTAAAGCACATGTGAGCAGAAGGAGAGGAAAAATATATACGAGAGAATCATAATCTTTCTTCTTTTTCTTAAATTATATACTAGAACTGAAACATTTTTGCTCATTTAGGGGCCTCTAAAAAGCGGGGGCTTTAGGCCACTGCCTAGTTGGCCTATTCAGTACACAAGCCGTATAAATGCATTTTACTTTTAAAAAGTTTTATCAGGCAAAAGAGCTCTATATGCTCAAATAAACAAATTTGGGGCCTCTTTCAAAAGCGTTAACAGGCCACCATGTGCCCCCCCCCCCAACCCCATCTACGCTTTGCAGCTAGTCAGTTAACGATAAATCATTCTTAATACAGTGAAATCTCACTTATACGCCGCCTCATTTATGCACTCCAGCACATTCCATAGAAAAATAATGATAGTATCGTCCGTTTATGCTTCGCTCTAAAGATAAATATTTCACTTATGCGCCGAATTTTCCCTAAAATGTATGAAAATTTATTTATTTTCTTTAAAAAATAAGCATTTTTCTTTACTTTCCGCTTTAACTTTTCGCCTTTATTGCTCACGGAAGACATTTTTTCCGCATGAACTAGAGTTCAGAAAGGGACAATTATCTATTATGCATCGTTTTAAAGGGAACAATAAGGTTTGTAATTAGGTATGCTATAATTTTTGCTTTCTCTTAATCATTGTAGTTACGTTACAATAATTGCCAAACTAGTAATATGTCCCTTTTCTATAGAACCATTCTTATTCACTCGCACATTAGAACCAATGTTGATTTTTAGTCCTTTAAGTAGACTTGTTCACTTATACGTCTCTTTCCCTAATGCGCCTTTTTCTGTTGGTCCCTAGGGCAGGCGCATAAGTGAGAGTTCACTGTACAATTAATAACGTAAATGGACAAACTGTTAATGAATCCAAACAGGTCTGACGGGGAAAATAATCAAAAAATTTTTTTTTTCAATAAAAACGAAATTTTGGGGCCTATGTCAACGCGGGGCCTGGGGCGGACCGCCCCCTCCGCCCCCCGGCGGTACGCCACTGCATTGGTGGCTAGGAATCGACGCCGATTATTGAGTTCGTCTCTGAAAGGGTACTCGACACTTCGTTTTTCACCTTCTCATCACAAAACATGGAATCGTTCAAGTTTTAAATTGCCAAAAGTAAAAAGAATCGTTTTTGTCGCCACCATGCTTGTTCCTGTTTCAACCTCCCATTTAATCGAAACTTCTCCCCCCCCTCTTTTAGTCCAGCAACGTCGAAAAAAACGTTTTAAGACGTCTGGTTCATTGAGAAATCTTTCCCTATGCTCTTCTAAGCAACATGCTGGGTGTCTGGCTGCCGAGAGTGGTTGCGTTTTTTTTTTTTTTTTCTGCGCATCACACTTGTACTGGAAAAAACAATGATTGAAGTTATTTTTGGCCAATTTGAGGTTAAATCAATAACAAAAAAAAAGTTTTTGTCCTCACCATTTCCAATTTCAACAAAAATGGGTGTGAATTATGCCTAAGACAAAACAAGTAATTCAAGTAAGTTTTGGATTTCTACTTCAAAAATTGTACGAAATACAGAGCTGTTAAAATACGAAACCCCCCCAAAAGTTTCTGCATGTAACTTTTTTTTCTAATTATAGTAGAATAAAAATTCAAAAACCATTGCGACGGCAAGAAATGTAGCTTTCAATCTATATGTAACATCCCATACGACTGGTTTAAGCTTCTCATTGCCCAAAATGGTTAAAAAATCCCTATTTTTACCAGCAAAAATGTGGTGTGCAGTAAAAAAGCAACCACTCTCGGGCACCAGTTAGTACCTAAAAGGGGGGGGGGGGTACTCGAAATTTCGTTTTTCACCTTTCCATCACAAAGCCAGGATTCGTTAGTAGTTTAATTAATCGCCAAAAGCAAAAGAATTGTTTTAGTCGCCGCCATGCTTGCTCTTGTTTCAATTTCACATTTAATCGAAACCTTTCTCCCTTTGACAGTATTGTTATTTGGCGTATTGTTTAACATTTTATTGATTCTTGAAAAGCTGATTCCTTGAAAGCAGTTGGTGAATGATTTTCCCGATAGTTAATGACATGTTTTACATTTGACTAACTACTCTGCATTTTATTGCCTAATTTTAATCTTTTCATAGATTGTTTTTTATTTTATTACAATTTTTAGTCTTCTTTAACAACTTGTTTTTACTTCCTTTTACGTAGTAAAGGAAGTATTGTGATCACGAAAAAAAATTTCACTCAAATTTCGGTCTAAATTTTGACTTTGCTCACCCCCGAATGAATGTCGCGTAGTTTTTTCGACCTGTCAGCACGTGCATATGTACTTGCCAACATATAACCAGCCGAAAAATCCTTTTCAACCACCCCCGAGTTAATTACGACGAGTTTTCTCGTGAAGTCTGTATGTACGTGTGTGCGGATGTATGTATGTATGTGGGTCGCATAACTCAAAAACTATATGCCGTAGAAGCTTCTAGCTTGGTATGTAGGCTCTGAGGGGGGTCTAGTTGTGCACCTCCCCTTGTGATTGCATTCGAATGTTCCTAAAGTGGTCTTTTACCCCCTTTTTGGGGTAAATCAATGTTAATTTCAATACAGACTCAAGTGATATGAATTGGCGCCACCACTTGGCGACATGTCGCCAAGCTTTTGGTCGCCAAGTGTTTGACGCCAACTTGGCGACATATCGCCAAGTTGGCGACAAATTTGGCGAAAAAATTATTTTTTGAATTTGGGTTCAACTTGGCGCTATTGGCGATATTTTGCGAAAAATTCACTAAATCCTATACTATAATACGAGAGATGTTTGTAATGTCGAAAATCGCCCCAGAATAAATAAACTCCGGTAAACTTGGGGGTCTGGGGTTTTTGGCCACGGGGAATCGATTGGCACCAGTTTTGAAGCGCTACGGTCGAAAAGTTCGGAGTTACAGATAGGATTCATTAAATGTTTGAGAAGATTTCTTACTACGCCATTTTCTTTATGATTTCTCTTATTGTTACCGTTTCATAGCAACCGCGTGCTAACAATGGATTTCATATTTAATCCCATCAGCGTAAATTTATGTTTTTATGGTATTTGGCAAATAATTTTTGGCAACATGTTAGAATTTAAAAGAGATCGATCAAAATAAAGTTAGAATTGGGTATGGGCAGCGGTAGAGCCGCTATATAGACAGGCCGACGCATCAAGCTTAAGTTTCACCACTTTGGATCCAACTCATAAACTTTCACTTTCATTTTTTATTGTTGAGGAAATAGGGTTACCAGAGTAAAGTTTCGGGACATTGCCAAGCTTTGTTAAATTTACGTAAAAAGTTACCAAAAAGCGATAACTGGCCAGAAAAGACAATCTTCACACACGCGCTGGATCCAAAGTGGTGATTTTGATGCGTCGGCTCGTCTATATAGGGGCCTAAGGCCGCGGTTGTCCAATCGGTTAGTCGTCAGACTCGTAACCGGAGGGTCTCGGGTCGATCATTTAGCCGCCGATCAAAGATCCACCGTCTTCATTAATGGTTGCTGGGGGACGTAAAAAATGTTCGTGGTCACAAAATCCTCCAAGTGAAACGAAACCTCTGGGGGGTGCTGGGCCAAGGGTTTGCTCGGCCCTTGGGCCAGGTTTAAAAATGAGCAGAGCGTTCTTCAGGGCACCATCCCGGTTAAAAAGCGAGTTGTGGTATGAACGGGGGGGGAGGGAACCTGGAGTGTGAAGTGAAGTGAAAGTCAAAACTGTGATGGAGAAACCATCACATCTTATTTGAAGCACCGAAAGTGCAGTATAACATCGTTCCTTCTTTCCCCTCAGTCAGTCACAAATCACGTGACTGCAGGCAGAGCACACATGGCAAGGTGTGCCCGGCGTGGCTGGCAACGCTGTGAAGAAGACAGCTAATAACCACATGACTCCTTCCAGCCAATCCTACTTCTCCATGATATTGTTTTGTAATGGCATCAAGTGGGCTGCGGGGTTTTTTCAACGAGCAATCATGCTCGTTTGGTCACGGGGGATTAAAAATTTAAATTATCAACGAATAAAATAAAGGATTAACTGTTTTTTTTAAGTGGGGTGCAATGAATTAGGATGGAAGGGCGGAGAGTTCTGTCGGGGAGCTGGAGATGAAGTGACGTCGAGAGCAGCTGCCGGTCTGAGAGGCCCCAACGATGAATTTATAAGTATCTTTGAATTCTTTTGGGGGGTTTACTTAATTTTTAAATAATTTTAAAACCTTAATTATATTTTTGGGAAATCTTCATACTATGCTTTAATTTTCTTTTCTAGCTAGAAAATCTCTAGCATGCACCAAGTACTTTTGTGTGCGATTTTCGAATTTGTATGTTCCGACAGGATAAATATGTGTTCCGAGTAAGTGCGTTGAATTTGTCTCTTGTTTTTGGAAAGGTAAAGTTTCCAAAACAAATATTATAATTGCATCTTAATGGAATTATTCCAAGGATATTTTTTGTATGTCGGAATATTGATAAGATAACTGAACTGATGATGTGAAGGATAAATTTTCTGCTGTGTGACGAAATTGAAATAAATGTGTATCTTTTGACCAAATTACTGTCTTTTTTTTTAAATTCTTTTTCAGCAAAAATAATGGGGGAAGAACATGGGTCAAGGATATATTGTCTGATCTGAGTTTTCGGTCAGGTCGTATGCCTTTTATTACGGAACACAGTTCTGGGTCCCCATCTCCGGAATCCAATATTCCTTTAAAGAACCTGTTGTTATAATTAAATTTATAATTTATTTTACCTTCTTTTTCTTCACCACAAAAACCAACTGGAACCAAATGCGTACTGGAGAACAGAGACTCTGCATCCATTCGCATCAAATCCTCCCGCGCCTTCGGCGCCAAATGAAATGAAATTAGGTGTGATTTTGCGGTGAGCATGGATTAAATAAGGTTGTGTTTTTTAAAATAAATTACGGCTGGTTTGAATGCGTAATTGCAACCAAAGGGTCAAAAATGCTTTTCAAGTTCATCTAAATAAGTACTTCGCACTTTAGAAAAAAACACGAGTTTACAAACCTCTTTTTTTTTTAACCGAGCGGGCTCGGTCCCCTGGTACACGTTAGGGGTAATACGAGGAATGGTTGCCAAGTCAAAAATCGCCCCAGAATTAATTAACTCCGGTAAACTTGGGGGTCTGGGGCTTTTGGTCACGAGGAATCACGGGGTTTGGTTTTTCTAAATAAATTTGTCAAAAATATTGAACTTCAACACACTTCAATCTTTACACTGCTCACTTTGTACCATTTCTTTTATTGTATAGTTTTTTTCTTTATTAACACTTACATTTTATTTTTTATGAGATGACTTTTATCAAACATAATCTTTGTATAAAATAATTCCCTTCACCGTAACCTTTGTTTTAGACATAGTTTACAATGGTGCACTGTTTAACCTGGTTATATCTTCTGGTCACCAATGGTTTTCACAGAATCTTTTCTTATGGACAAAGCTGAGCGTTTTTGAGATAGAATCACCAATTGAAAATTTAAAATCTTCCGTAGTTATGCTTCGACACCAGTTTTCCTCTGAGCGGAGCCTCGGTCACGGAGCCCGCAGGTGATATCTAAAACTCAGTCAACTATTTAGGAAAAATAAAACCAAGGTAAAATATTTTATTGCATTGTTTCGTGGTAGATTAGGGGGAGTAAAATATTTGAATTGATTACCTTGTCGTCACTCCAAGCACATTTTTTTTAAAACACTTAAAGGCAACTACTAAGAAATTTACACTGTAAAAGGAAGTAGTGGTGGGGTCCACTACCAGATCTTTATTTCTAAACGTTCAATAAAGAGACAAAATGACTGACATGCGTAACAATAATGAACAACATTATTATGTGTTATGACTTTGACCTAACCAACGAAAACGAAAGTGGGAGCATTAATAGCCAAGGGTTAAAAATGAACCCAAGTGCAAAGTACTTCAATCGGAAAGTACTGGTTTCGCTTTCACGTGTAATTCAAAAAAAACATTTATATTATCTCTCTGTGGACTAAAACACATTTTCCTGAGACACACATTCCGTAGAACACATCGAATCGCCTGCACTAAAATATAATAAAAAAAAATCTGGTCAAACTTTCAAATCTCACCATATATTATTTCTCTAAGCCCGAATCCTAATACCCCGCGTCAAAAACTCGCTCATTTCTTTATCGAATTGCAAGAAAATTTATGATTTTGAAGCTTATCCCGCGGGCTATTGACGAAAATTAGACCCACCCTCTAAAAAGTGTCGGTTCGTTTTTTATTCGAACTTCAATTTTTGGGCACAAAATTGACTCTATCTAGCGAAATAATTGTCGTATCGTCTCCATTTTGATTTCATTCGAAAGATTAAAAAAAATGCGTTCTTTAGAACGTTTCTCCGCTAGCGCCGCGTAACGAGAATCTCGAAAATCCACGTTTAAGCGACTTATAAGCGATTGAAGTTTGAAAAAGTTAAATTTTTTGCTCAACTGTTAAAATCGTTACATTGTTGTTCAAATCAATTTTAAATGCGACATTTCAAGCCAAGGCTTAGCTCGGTAAACCTTAATTGTAACTTTTATTGTTTCAAAATACTATGGTAGTTTTGCGATAACGTTAGTATTTAGTTTAGTAGTAGCCTTGGGTATTTGATTTTAATATAGGGTATCACTTTTGTAGTAGTTGCAAAAGTGAACGTGTCTTTGATCTCTTTGAAAAGTTGTCAGAACGACGGCAGTTGATGGCGATGTTGTGCAAACGTACAAGATTTTACTTTTTTTTTTTTTTTTTGCGGAATTCCGCACGGGTCACCTAGTGTCATCTATTTGGCTCTTTTATTTAATTGGTGAATAACATAAATATGTCGCGGTAAAGTTACGATAACGTGGTTATAGAGAGGGTTTGAAAATCCTGATTCTACAGCTGTGACAAAAGCTCCATTAAAGCGTTAAAATTCCGCTAAAAAATAAAAACGATCATCAAATGCCTTTAAATGTCTAAATTAAAGTTTTTAACTAATTCACCCAATAAATGATACATGCCATAAAAAGTCATAAATTGTAAAATAATTCTTGAAACTAAGTTAAAAACATTAAAATCTTTATTTATTATCAGTTATCTCGCCAATGTCTTATTACTGTCACAATTAACCTAATTTATGTATTTGACGAAATGTTTTCATTTTTTAATGAGCTGTTGGCGCGAAGATTTCTTAAATCTCTCCCCGAACAAGTTAACGTAAACCTGCCCTTTCACGCGGAAAGAAATTACTTTTGTTAGTAATTTACTTTTGTCCTGATCTTGGCAGTTTATTTTAACTCTAAACAGCTTAATTTACTTGGCAGATTATTTTCCATTTGAATGAATTGTTTTGCTTAAATTAAATTTTAAATTAAATTTTTTAACTTCGTCAACATTGTTTTCGGCAAAGTTTTACGTAATTTGGCGAAAATTTTCAAAACGCACCAAGGGCATCAAGTTATGGCTTTTATCATGTTTGAAACTTATTGTTGGTAACTATCCGTCAGGCGGGGCACGGCTTCACTAGATAGCGTTTTATACAGGCTGTATCATTACTCAGAACATCAATGGTAAAGATTTGCCCGCTAGAGAGCGCTGAACAAGGACCACCCAAATGTTTGTTTACATTTATTAGCATATTGTTTCTGCTGTAAAAAGTGATGTTTATCCTATCTTTTAGGGTTAAAAAATATTGATATAGTTAACTGAAGTGGAGTACAGAGTGAATTGATGCCGAAGGCCTTATTAGTACTGCTTTTTAGGGGAAATAAATTCCCCTTTCAGGTAAAGTTGGTCACAACTTATGATTCAGTCATACGACATTCATTCATCTGTTTACTTTCTTCGAATTAACAACATATAGCAATGGCGTTCAATTTTGACATCTCTGCATTAATAAAATATACGCTTAAATTCACCGACGATAAATAAAAAATGTAGCAATGAAATATTATTGTTCTAATTTACTATTTTGTTTCATTATTGTTGCTCACACGATCTTAATTGCTACGCAAAAGTTCAAATATTCCTTTTGATGGCGTTGACGCATCAGAGCTATAAATGGCGAATCTATTCGTCGAGACATTTCATTTTGATGCCCCAGAATGAAATGTACCGTAATGAAGCCATGTGTACAACGGACAGACGAGTGGACAAACCAAAACATATTCAATTATCGTAAAATCCTACATTAGGTCCGGACAGGCGATTTTTTTTTTACTGTAGCTTAATAATGTAGTAGGGTTGCAATCATTTAGCTTAAAATCGCCAAACAATCCAATCATCCAATGATAATTCTGTGGTTGCCAGATTTAATAATTTATCGCCGGACCTTAAACTAGGATTCATCCTAATTATTTAGTAACAACGAAATGAGCATACATAATAGCTTGGTACTAAAGAGCAATACAAGTACGAAAAAAATAAACAAAACTACAATACTGCAATGACAATGACGTTCATTAACGGAACTAGAGTCTTCGAGACGTGCACTAAGTGCTCTTCTGCTCAGGCCTCCCCTGAGCATATTTTATCATGTCTGGGGCTTTCCAAATTGGATCTTATCCAAAACCCCTTGATGGTTCTTGACTTTCTACGGGTGAATAGACTCATGGACCTGATCTACTCATGGACCTGATCTACTCATGGACCTGATCTAGCTCTGCTGGTCTCGGGGATCAGAACAAACAAACAAACAAAACTACAATACTGCGACGACCAAATGTTTCATGGCGAACTGTGGACTGAATTTTAAAAAGTTCTATGGCAACCCGTTGGTAGTATTGGCTCGCTTAGCGAATAGATTTCGCCATTTATCGCTCTGCGGTGCCAGTGTCGTTTCATAGTTATTTAATAATTAGAATCAATTAAAATGAAAAACAATTGCCTAGCTAATTAAAATAAGCCATTAA
>JAXGGA010010935.1:0-44639 GCA_038373865.1 Uloborus plumipes
GATTTGTAACAATAGTTTTACGTTCTTCTGCGTGACTTTAAAATATAGAAATACATCGAAGAAAGTTTTATGTCGACTTCATTCGAAAATTCTTTTTTATTTCTTTCTTCCCATCTTTATTCATTTTACTTACTTATTTATTTCATTTATTTATTTATTTATTTATTTATTACATATTTATTTATTTTTTAAATTATTGTTATTATTATTTTTTTTTAACATTTTAAATCAATCAGGCTTTATTTGATTCATTCGTTGTTTCATCTGCTACTCAAATAAATCTGACAGACTAATTTTTTTTTTTTAGTTTTACCATAATTATCGTCTTTTAAACATAGAACTATATCAAAATATTTTTTTCCGACATTATTTATAACTAGCAAAAATACCCGGCGTTGCCTGGGCCAGTGAAAATATTGAGAACCAATTTATAATCGCTTTTTTTTTCCTAAACTAAAAGAACTCAAAACGTACCGCTTTGACGATTTAAAATGTCGCTAAATTTGCGGTAATTGTTTTGGGATACCTAGGATACTTTTGCTCCCATCCCTACTTTATGAAAATATGCTTAAGTATTATTAAGTCAGTAATTTTTGTCAAAGAAAAATTGTCATTTAATGTTGAGAAAATATTGCTGACCATGAAATGACGCTAAAAGTTTTTGTCCTAAGTGATTTCGAAATTTGTAGGGAGCATTTGACAATTATTTGTGCGAAAAACACAAATTATTGGTAATTTTAGTTTTGGGGTTTGATTAATTTCGTATGCGGATTACTTTACGCTTTGACATAAGTTTTAAAAGTTTTTTTAATGACAACGTACGGGATTGGCCAAAAAAAAAAAAAGCCTGAACTTTTCTTCAACTGTGGGAGTATTATCTCGATGATTAAGATTTTGGCGCAGTCTACAAATATCAGACAACAATCGTTTTATTTTAGTTATATCATGTAAGAAGTAAAGTATTATTACATAGTCTTTGGCGCCAAAACTGGCGTCAGTTGAAAAAATTACCAATATATAGTTATTATAATATTCTTGCAACAAATTCGGCAAGATACCTGTTCGATTGGATTCTAAGTGACCGATTGTAAGTACCCGCCCAGTCAGCGCAAAATTTTTTTTAAAAATACCGTAAAGTTGTATTTAAAGTGCCATTAAATTGGAAAATAATGAACCCAATCCATTTATTAGTTGCCAATCTCTTCAAGCGATTACATTACCGATACTCTAAAACATATACTGTCGGCCCCGCTCAAACGAATACTGTCGAATCCAAGAAATATTATTTGATTAAGCGGATAATTCGATTAAACGGAATCTTTAGTATTGCGACTATGGCATGGGAAATATCCAGTTCCAGGATATTTTATTCGTTTATTCGTTACCCGATTAAGCAGGACCGATAAATTTACGAAACTTGTGAAAATAATTGATACAGTGAATAATTTACTAATAAAGGAATACAATTTATTCTAAAGAAATAATATTTTCACGCAGCAATGTACATTAAGAAACACATTGCTTAAGGATAAATATTCTACTTATACAACTAAGACTATACAAAACGTTTTAAATACAAATCATGGTAAAAGCCTGGATATTCCCCATGAAGCTGGAAAAAAAACCTTCATGATTTGACTTGAGAAAAGCCTTGAACATTAAATACGGAAAGAAGAAATGATGCCCGCAATTATAGCTTTCGACAGGGAGTTGAGATGATACACTAAATACTGAATTAGTTTGGTCAATGCCTTTTGATTAATGAGAAATAATGTACCTTAAATTGGAATGAAAAAGGCGCTACCGATCGAACTTTTTTGAATATCGTTTTAAATTATAGCCTATGTGTTATTCTGATGTATAAGCTACATTGTGGTAAAAGTTTCATCAAAATCCATTCAGTAGTTTTTGCGTGAAAGAGGAACAAACATACATCCATCCATACATCCATCCATACATCCATCCATCCATCCATACAAACTTTCGCATATATAATAGTAGTAAGATTTCATTTCGTTAGCAAACATCTAGTAAAATAAACTTTTCAACACATTACAAAAAAATAACTGAATAAATAAATAAATATAGAAAACCTCTAAAACTCCAAGAATTAAAAATAATTCTAAAACGACATAGCTCTACGTTCTTCTGCGTGACTTTAAAATATAGAAATACATCGAAGAAAGTTTTATATCGACTTCATTCGAAAATTCTTTTTTAGTTCTTTCTTCCCATCTTTATTCATTTTATTTATTTATTTATATATTTATTTATTTATATATTTATTTATTTATATATTTATTTATTTATATATTTATTTATTTATTTTATTTATTTATTTTTTTAATTTATTATATTTATTTATTTTTTTAATTATTTTTTTTTTTTACTTTTAAATTAATCAGGTTGCATTTGATCCATTCGTTGTTTTATTTGCTACTCAAATAAATTTTCCAGACGAATTTTTTTTCAGTTATTTTATTTATTTATTTATTTATTTATTTATTTATTTTATTTTTTATTTTATTATTTATTTCCTTATTTTTTTAAATTATTGTTATTGTTATTATTATTATTATTTTAGTTTTTTTTTTTTTTTTTTTTTGACGTTTTAAATCAATCAGGCTTCATTTGATTCACTCGTTGTTTCATCCGCTACTCAAATAAATCTGACAGACAAATTTTTTTTTTTTTTTCAGTTTCACTATAATTATTGTCTTTTAAACAAAGAACTATATCAAAATATATTTTTTTCGACATCATTTATAATTTAATTTCGTTTAATACTGTAGCTGTATTAAATCAAACATCTAGTAAAATGTTCTTTTCAACACATTACAAAAAAATAACTGAATGAATAAATAAATAAAAAACCCTCTAAAACTCCAATTAATAAAAATAATTCAAAAACGACATAGTTTTACGTTCTTCTGCGTGACTTTAAAACATAGAAATATATCGAATAAAGTTTTATATCAACCTCATTCGAAAATTCTTTTTTATTTCTTTCTTTCCATCTTTATTTATTTTATTTATTTATTTATATATTTATTTATTTATATATTTATTTATTTATATATTTATTTATTTATTTTATTTATTTATTTTTTTAATTTATTATATTTATTTATTTTTTTAATTATTTTTTTTTTTTACTTTTAAATTAATCAGGTTGCATTTGATCCATTCGTTGTTTTATTTGCTACTCAAATAAATTTTCCAGACGAATTTTTTTTTAGTTACCCTAATCATTGTCTTTTAAACATAGAACTATGTCAAAATATAGTTTTGTTTCGACATTATTTATAACTAGCAAAATTACCCGGCGTTGCCTGGGTCAGTAATAATTTATAGAAACAATTTATATTCACCTTTGAGGGGGGGGGGGGGTTCCTAAACTGAAAAAATGCAAAGCACACCACTTTGACGATTTTTAAAATTTCACCAAATTTGTGGTAACTTTTTTTGGATACCTAGGATAATTTTGCTCCCCTCCCTACTTTATGAAAATACATTAAGTATTATTATGTCACTAATTTTTGTCTCAGAGAAATAGCCATCAAATGCTGAGATACTATTGCTGACCATAAAATGACGCTAAAACTTTTTGTCCTCAATGATTTCGAAATTAATAGAGAACATTTGACGATTATTTGTGCAAAAACGAAAATTAATGGTAATGTAGTCTTGTTTAAGGGTTTGATTAATTTAGTATGAGGATTACCTTACGTTTTTACCATAATTTTAAAAAGGTTTTTATTGGATACATACGGAATCGGCCAACAAAAGAAAAAAAACTAAACTTTTCAAATGTGGGAGTAGTATTTCGATGATTGAGATTTTGCCGCAGTCGATAAATAGCAGACAATAACCGTTTTATTTTGGTTACGTAGTGTAAGAAGTAAAATATTATTACGTAGTCTTTGGCACAAAAACTGGCGTCAGTTGAAAAAATCGCCGAGCATCTCAGTTATTAAAATCTTGCATTTAGCATTTAGCACCCCAGAGACCCCCGTACCTACCAATTTGCTTGGATTAACCGGTTATTAAAATACCAAAAAGTTGTATTTAAAGCTCTATCAAATTAGAGAATAATGAACCTAATTAGTTGCCAATCTCATCTAGCGATTACGTTACCGATACTCTAAAACATATTTACAAAACTCGCGAAAATAATTGATGCAGTGAACAGAATACAATTTATACTTCAAAATAATATTTGCACGTTTCAAAGCACAATAAAAAACACATTGCTTAAGGATACATATTCTATTTACAACTAAGACTACAAAATGTTTGAAAATACAAATCATGGTAACAGCTCGTTAGCGAGCGGGCGCGCGAGCGTTTCCAGTGTCTAATGTAAAAGCCTGGATATTAACCATGAAGCTGGAAAAAAACTTTCTCTTTTTGATTTGACTTGAGCCTTGAAAATGTAATGCGAAAAGCGGAAATGATACACGCAACTCTAGCTATCGACAGGGAGTTGAGATGATGCACTAAATATTGAATTAGGCAGGGATTCAAGTGAAACAGCACTGCGATCGCTTCGAATTGCAATCGCTACTGGAAGTGAATTACATTATCACCAACTTAAATTGGCATGACGTCACTACGGGTGGAGCCAATAAGAGCTCACAAGCACTCAGCTATCTCCTCTTATTCGCCAAGTAGGCTGTGACGTTTTATCTAGCTCGTTTTTCATAGGCAAACGACACGCTGACGTCACGATGTTTTTATCAAGAAACGTTCTAATGTAATTCATTTCCAGTAGCGATTGTAGTTTGCGATGGCCTGTTTCACTTGAATCCCTGCCTTAGTTTGTTGGAAGCCTTCGCGGATTTATGCGAAAAATGTACCTTAAATTGGAATGAAAAAGGTGCTTCCAATCGAAATTTTTCGAATATCGTTATAAATTATAGCCTATGTGTTATTCTGATGTATAAGCTACATTATGGTAAAAGTTTCATTAAAATCCATTCAGTAGTTTTTGCGTGAAAGAGGAACAAACATCCATACATCCATACATCCATCCAAACTTTCGCATATATAATAGTATTAAGATTTCATTTCGTTTAATATTGAAGCGGTTTTAAATCAAACATCTAGTAAAATGTACTTTTCAACACATATAATCGAGTGAGATTGTAATTTTTTGTCATTATTTTTTTTAATAACCTTTATTTTTAATTGACATTTAGAATGAGCTTTCAATATTAATCCTGGGCTAGTATTTGTCTGCATATAAACATTAAAAACACATGTGAGGAAGCGGTTCTATCGGTCAACATAACAACTGTCACCCGCAGATCCTATTTTGGTGAGTTCGATTCCAACACACAGAAAAAATATTATTTCCTCGAAAAATATTTTCCAAACAAATGAATTTTCAATAATGATTTAGAGGAATCATTATCATCACTAGATGGCGCCACTATTTCTCCATACCTTTACAAGCACCTTAGTAATTTGAATTATTTCCATTACTGACCCTTTTCCCCGATAGACAGCACCACTATTTTTCCCCCACAACCACCATAAAATTAATTTATCACTTTTACGCCCTTAGTCTTTCATAGATGGCGCTTTCTGCAAAAACATTTCCTTTTAAAGTGTTTCTCCCTCGATAAGAACAGGTAGCGTCTCGTGGTTAGCATGTCCGACTGGAGTCACAAGGGACCCGCGTTCGAATCCTGCGGAATGAAAATTTCAAATTCAAAGTAATTAAGCAATCAATAATTAAATAAATTAATTAAATAATTAAAATCAAGATGGCGGCGATCATGGATCCAAAATGGCGGATCAAAAATGAAGTCACGGTTAAAACCCGCCAGTGCGTGAAAAGAGTAAATTTTTTACATAGATCGACATCGGAAAACAATCTAGTTCTATATTCAAAACTTATATAGAACTACGTTCGAAAAGAGTAATTTTTTTACATAGATCGACATCGGAAAACAATCCAGATCTACATTCAGAAACTATATAGAACCATATATCAGAAATGTTACGTTTTCCGGAAGATCGACATCGGAAAACAATCTAGTTTTATATTTTTTTTTTTTTTTTTGCACATTTTTCTACGTCGATCGGTATGATGTGCTACCTGGGGGGGGCGATTGATTTTTTTCACCTTCATATATATATATATATATATATACATATATATAAAACGCCCTCAAAAAATGGCACATATACCCCCCCCCCAAAAAAAAAGAAGCATAAAAACAAACATACGTATGTGTGCGTGTTCATGGGTCTTTTTCTTTTTGCTGATCCCTCCCACCTATGTTTTTTTTTTCTTCCAATGCTATTGCTTTCTGTGTTTTTTTTTAAATATATTTAGAATAATGACCTTTGTAGGGGATGCATTTAACTCTTTTAAATGAAGGAGGGTAGAATATCACTAATTTTAGGGGGTCGGGGGGGGGGGTTCTCCTCCGGGAAATTTTTTAAAAAATAGATACAAAATTCTGCATTTCGAGGCGTTATATGGCTATTGAGACTGCAGAAATATGAGAATAAAGTAATCAAACAAAACCTTTTGAATGTTATGTCTTTTGCAAATTAAGATCAATTAAAATATTTAAAAAAATATGAACCGACAAATCCTTGACATTAATCTGCAGAGATAAAGAACGAGGGAAGAGAAAAAAATAAACACATCATCACTTGCTTACATCGGTTTTCACCATAGTTACTGTAGTTTTTATTAGTAGTATTACAATTATATTAGCATATATTCAGGGGTGCCCGGAATTGAACTCATTGCGACATCCTTTTTTGGCAAATTTTGGCTGATGAGTAAACAAATTTCTACTCAGTAGCAAAGTATTTCATTAGAAAATCTTGTCCTAGTATGCAGGTGACTGGGAATTTCAATCAGCAAATTCAAAAAATTTCCATTTTGAATAGTTCAAGATTGGGAAGCCCCTGCATGCATTACATTAAACGGAACTTAACTTTAGTCTTTTCTGTGTTTGAAGGCGATTCAATGGATATTAACGGTGATTCAGTTGATAAAAGTGGCTCAGGTCCAAATGATATATTTGATTTGCTACATTTTCCTTGTTTTAAGCCACCTCTTCATAAAATCGCTTAAACAAGAACGTGTAATAACCGAATTAGGAACGTTGCTCAGTTCTACTGACTCCAAAAGGAGACTAAGACCACTTGAAATCGTGCTTATTTTCGTTACGTCATATAGACGGCGTCCCTCCATATGATGACGGGCGTCAAGAAATCGGCGACTCGGAATGTATGCATTCGAAGGCGGAGGATAACCCCTTCTAATTTTAACATTTGCATTTCTGCCTGTAGAGACTTTTAATTTATCGGCACTGTCTTGAAAATGGCGCCAAATTTCAGTTCCACAGGAACAGAAAAGAAGTATAATAAATCCCTCATTCCTAGAAAGGTAGAAAATTATTATTTTTTTTTTTTTTTGCATTTTTGGTAAGTGCCTGTTTCTTTCTTTCTTTTTTGCTTTTTCCCTTTTTTCTTTTTCTCTTTTCCTTTCTTTTCTTTTCTTTTCTTTTTTTTTTTTGGGCTCAAGGGGGGGGGGGGGGGGTATCCGCCCCCTTGTATCCGCGCTTGGCTGCAGCCTTCTCCGAAATTTTCAAACACGACATGAGAAAGCATTCCAGTAGAAAAAAATTTAGTCCAGGACAAAATTCACAGAAGGAAAAAAAAGTAAATTCTTTATTTCTTTTTTTTTCCTTCTGTGAATTTTGTCTGTCCATTTTACTGTTTGTCACGTTTATGATTATCTTATAATTCAGTTTTGTTTATTTTTATTCCAAATTTGTTTCAAAAACACCGATTAATGCTTACTTATTCATCTGCTTATGTTCAATACATTTCAACACATATAATTGAAACATAACATTAGGAAAGATAGTGAAATAACTCGCAAAATTAATGTTATTTAGCACAAATTTGCCAAAATATTGAATGCATTTGTTGAGGAACACCTAACTTTAATTAAGAGAACTTCTCAAAATTTAATTTACCTCTTCCTGTTTTTATCAAAACTCTTTACCTTTCGGCCACAACAATAATGAAAATGATAAAAAAAATTAATGATGAATTTTTGGCATCTTAAATTAGCATTAATATCAGAAATTCAAAAAATTTACTTTTCGTAACTACATTTTATGAGGCGCAGGTGCCCTGCCCTCTTTTTTTTCTAAGTCTCGGTTTAGTAAAATACATTACTTCCTCTCAAGCACGTATCTACAACTTTATTTAGGGGGGGATCCAAGGTGGCACGAAAGCTAAATCGGAAGTATTAATGGTTAGTTACATTAACACTAATCCAATTAAAACTGTAATAATTATAAATATATAATGTTTAACTTAAAATTTAATTAATTAATTAAAATTGATAGCGCTATTAATTATAATTAATTAAAAAATTTCAGAGGTAAATAAATTTTTGCCAATTTGTAACAGTCATCCATGCGAAAATTCGAAATGATAAGGGGAAAAAAATCATCACATCTCATATCATTCGCTTAAACGTTTATGCTCTGATGCTTTGAAAATGAGTGTTATATAATTCCTCCGAATAAAAATTTCACAATAAAAGAAAATCAGAAGACAATAACTTTTCCAGGAATTAATTAAGAAAAATGTTGATGATACTTGAATAAAATATTAAACTTCGTAATATATTTCAAAAAAATATGTATATATTTATGTTCATTTTATTGCCCACCTCCCCCCAACTAACTGAATCAATATTTATAGAATCGAACACATAACTGTATGAAGTGTATAATAATCTAATTCTAAACCCTTTTTCGATTTGAGCAAGATTTCATACAAAATTTAACTATGCTCTGTACGATAATATTTGCAAGATTTTACTTTAAAACATTGAATTAATTTTTTCTATTTAAGTTTATAAAATTTTTTCGACAATACGAAATAGAATGAAATCTCCAATCTTATCCATTTTCCAATGTTATCATTCAAAAGCTTGAACAAACACAGTTTAATTGGAGAAATTATTGACTACTTGCGAAGCAGAATCCAAAATTCAAAAAGAAAAATGGTGGGAGAAAAAAAAGATATCTGGTTCGATGATCAGTTCACTGGCCCTCGGGAGAAGTTATGCTGACATACTACATTCATAAATAGATACAATCTACGTATATCGTTTTTAATAATATAAAATTGTCAAATTTTGTTAAAAAATCTGTAAATTTTCTGCACAGGGTTTACTTAGAAGTAGGTATAATTTTTTTGTAAATGAAGCTGATTCCTGCTCGAAACTCGGCATTTTTCGCAGGAAAATTTGCCTTAACAAAATTCTACATGTAATCTGCAGAAATTTTGCAGATTTGTTCATTAATTTGAAGAATCTGCAGGATTACATTTGGAGATTCTCGCGTTCTGAATTGACGCGGAAGTTGAATACTTCTCAATTAATAGGACTATTTAGAGGAAAAAAGGTGCCGTTTCTCTTGATTGTGGTTTTTTAAGGTGGTAAGTGATAAGAACTGAGTTAAAAGGCTTCCGGTTGGGGGGGGGGGATCAGGATTAACTAGACCACCCCCTAAACACGTCCTTGCTTCCTCTTTATGTATAGCAAGTTTTGGGGGGAAAAATACTTTTCTTTCATTTTGAAACAGGTAAATTGTCTTAACTATTTCACTTTTCCCCACATTTCCCAACTATAAGCATTAGTTTGCAGAATGAACTTCCATATTTTTAGGGCCGGACTGGCTATGTGGGAATTCGAGAAAATGCCAGAAGGACCGGTTCTTCACCGAGGGATGTTGAAAAAAATTGGATAACAGGGGCAATATTTCCATTAAGAAAGTGCGCCAGAGCCACCGTAAGCCAAGCTCCTTGCTAATTTGGTCGCCGGATCCCCCCCCCCCCCAGGGCTCGACTAACTAAAAGTGAGGCCCAAGGCCGACAATACTTTGGGGGCCCCCTCTTCTATGTTCTGCCTTTTTAAGTCAACAAAAAAAACTTTTAACTTTTTTTGCAGTGGCGATAGAAGCCTTTATTTGGGATCATTGTGTGTACCTCTGCAAGGCTCTATGCAGTTGCACTGTATGCATTATGTCTATAGCCCTGATACTGTTTTTTTTTTACATCCGTTTTAGCTCAAGATTTTTATAGTTAATTCTCAAGAAAAAAATATTTTTTGCCTACATAAAATGAACTAAATAAGATAAATACTAATTAAAATATCAAGAGATTGTTTTTATTTTTCAATTTATATGTAAATCATTATTTTTTTCTTAAAAAATACATGATTTTTTAATGCTGTGCATCAGTTTTTAGAAAATCAGGGGGCCTCTTAGGAAGATGAGGCCCCAGCAGGGGTGCCCATCCCCCCCAAGCTCAATGGCGCAAATTCCCCCCCCCCCCCAAAAAAAAAAAATTTTTCACGACCCTCTTGTGATTTTAATTTTTATTTTTACCCCTCTTTTTTATTTTATTTATTTTCTTAAATATTATTTATTTATTTTTTAAAATATTATTTATTTATTATTTTAAATTATAATTATTATTTTTATACATATTTTTTTTTTAAGTTTGAATTATGCGCTGAATAGAGTCGCTTTTCTCCTCTTCCAGACATTCTAAGCACCACACACACACACACGCACATAAAAAAAAAATATGATAAAGAAATAAAAGAAATAATTTAAATTAAAAAAATTAATTAATGAATATTTTTTTTAAAAAATCCGAAAATAATTTCAATTAAAAAGTAAATAATTAAAAAACAATTAAAATAGCCCCTTCCTCCCCTCCCACAAAACTTTTAAAATTTATATTACTTTGATTCTGAGTCCGGCCCTCTAAGGGTCGGGCTTTTAGTTTCAGATCAGGCTCACATGGCCTCTCGTCGGCTCTGTGCAGTCTTAAAGGAATCCCGATAACTCAGGAGAAAAATATCTAAAAACACAGTAGTGTACCGAAAAAATTCTTATTGGGACCGACTGTCTTCGCTGCGCTGCTGTTTGAATTAGGGTTGTGTTTGAAAGGAAGGATATGGAGGTTGCATTAAAATAATTTTCTCTGGGATTTTGGCTAAGCTCTCGGTGGTTTTGTTCCTGGTCTTTTCTAGACGCAAAATGACCGATTGCGAATGACCCACAGTAGTCACTTGTTTATTTTTATAAAATAAATGCACCAGGGCAATTCCATGCAGGTGTGGAAAAGCGTTGGAAAAATCAAATTACAGCAATGCGCCTGTTTTGCATATTTTTTGGTTTGAAAATGTTAAAAGTTTACTATTTATACTAATTTTTTTCTCAAGAATGTAGTATTTTTAGTTTTGGCAGCTCTTTGAAGTTGGAAATGGAATATTTAACTTTTGGTAAAGCAAATGACCAATCTTTGAACGTTGGTAAGTTTCAATTTTTTCCTTTAATTAACTGTTTTAAAGGAATAATATTGATTATTACACTTTAATTCAACAATGTAAATTGCTAAAACGAATGTTTTCACTAAATTAAGTGATTTATGTAAACTTCAAAAATGCACAGTTCTATGTAACGTAAGTTACCAAAAACATGTTCAAGTTCATGTTGTGCATAAAGAAAGGGCAATGCAATGTTAACAATACTATATCTTCTATCTTATCAGTGTGTGTTCAGCAAATAGTTAAAGTTTTTTTTTTAAACATTGTTTATTTAATTTTTTGTGCTACAATCAAAACGTGTAACGTAAGTTACCGACATACTATGCAGGTAATGTAAGTTACCTAAGTAGAACTTAAATACTTGTGTTTATAAAGAAAGTAAATTTTGAAATAAACCTATGTGGTTAGTAGGAGGTAATTTATTCAAGGATTCTTTTAAATGTACTGTATTTACTTAATTTAAATTAATCATATTTCTTAAAATGTCACTATTTGTTAATAAGATTACAATACACATCTATTATAAATTACATGTTTATTTTTGATTTTTAAGACATTAATTATCTTAAACAATATCACTGCATTCTGAATATTTAAGAGGTAATTTACTATAAATTACTCAAAAATGACTTCTGTTATACTTTAAAGTTTTGAAATATGTTTTTGAAAAAACAAATATAAAAATATTTTATCTCTTACAGGTGAAATATATTTTATTCTGCATTAAAATGCCACTGAACTCTGCAGAAAGATGCGCTGTAAAAGGGGTATGTGAAAAGTCATGTGGATATTACAGATTTATAAATTAAAGTCACTCTTGATGGTATTGAAATATGTTTGAAAAAGCAAAATTTATCAAAACTATTTTCTGAAGATCCGCACTGACAATCAACATTTAAGACTAGAAATGGACAACCTGTGGGGTTTCGTTTAGTTAAGTATTTCAAGGAACAAGAAGGAAAAACAAAGATAAAAGCCGATGAATGGTGTGTGATGAAGTACGAAAATACATTGTATCCTTGAGTTGTGACGATTATTGAAGAAAACGAGTTTAAAGTAAAAGTAATGGCTGCTGTTGGAACCTATTATAAATGGCCAGAAACGATAGATGAAATTTATTATGAGAAAGAAAACAAGATTCGAAAAATTGAACCTAGCTGAACTTGTTAATAACAGTGACCAGTTTGCATTTAAAAGTCTTATGTTACATATTTTTGATTGGTCATTGAATTTTGTATTAAATTTCTATAAATTCAATTCATAATTGTTAATTTTCAATATTTTGATCTAAACTAAGCGGTAATTTTCATTCATTAATTTTTGTGATAAAGATTTGCTTGTAAGTAAATTTTGTAACGTAAGTTACTATAACGTAAGTTACCCAGTTAAAAATTAACATAATTCTCAATTTTTGAAATAAATTTTTAAATTTATGAAAATAAATTCCTAAGCATTATAAGGAACTGACAAATTATACTTCAAACAAGAAAACAGCTGTAATAGAGCAGAAATTTTCCTTAGAACCAATTTTCATATTATGTCATTCCCTTTTTGTGTAACGTAAGTTACTGCCTTATTTTTGACTGCTAAATTTTGTAAAATTTTAATGCATCGAATATTTTTGATTTTGCTTTTAACTGTCATTTTCATAGAATGCTTTTATTCAAGGTTTGTATAACAATATTTGTCTGTACTGAGGTGCTAAAAGCCTAAGCGTTGGTCAAAATGTAACGAAAGTTACCGTGGAATTGCCCACCAGAGAAGGGAGAGGAACAGCAAAGCTAGAACTTTCTGGGTTAAACTCTCGGTGGTTTTGTTCTTGACCCTTTCCAGACGCAAAAATTCCGTTAGAGAATGACCCCACAGTCACTTCTTTCTTTTTACTTCCTTTTACGTATAGTAAAAGAAGTATTGTGATCGCGAAAAAAAAAATCACTCAAATTTGAGTCTAAATTTTGATTTTGCTCACCCCCGAATGAATGTTCAGTAGTTTTTTCGACCTGTCAGCACGTGCATAATGTACCTACCAACGTATAAGTAGCGGAAAAATCCTTTTCAACCACCCCCGAATTAATTACGAAGAGTTTTCTCGTGACGTCTGTATGTGTATGTACGTATGTGCGGATGTACGTATGTACGTCGATTCTGCAGCACGTGAAGGTACCCTGGATGTTCCTGTGTCGACCAGAACCATTTCCCGTCGACTGGTTGCACGTGGCCTGCAATCACGGCGCCCGCTAAGAAGACTGCCATTGACCTCACAGCACAGACTCCAATGTTTGGAATGGTGCCGGACCAGAGCGACGTGGATGGCAGAATGGCAAACCGTAGTGTTCTCAGATGAATCCCGCTTTTGTTTTTCCAGCGATAGTCATCGCATACGTGTGTGGCGTCGACGTGGAGAAAGATCGAATCCGGCAGTAACTGTGGAACGCCCCACAGCGCGACAGCGTGGCATAATGGTTTGGGGCGCTATTGCATACAATTCTGTATCACCTATAGTTCATATTCGGGGCACTATGACGGCCCAACGATATGTAGATAATGTACTGCGGCCGGTGGCAATCCCCTACCTTCAGGGTCTGCCAAATGCAATTTTTCAACAGGATAACGCCCGGCCTCACAGTGCTCGAATCAGCCAACATGCTCTACGAGGTGTACAGATGCTTTCCTGGCCACCATACTCTCCTGACTTGTCACCAACCTGCCACTGCCTCGTTCAGAGGATGAACTGTGGCAAATGGTTGAAAGGGAATGGAGTGCCATCCCTCAGGACACCATCCGCAGGCTTATTGACTCCATGCCTAGACGTGTTTCTTCGTGCATCGCTGTCCGCGGTGGTCCTACTTCTTACTGAGCCGACACCGTCCTCGCTCTAAAGTTTGCTTATTTATTTTGAAATAAATATCACATCACTTATTGTTCCATTCTGTCTCTGTCTTCTTACCAAATTTCATGAATTTCTGACCACTCCTTCTTGGTGTTGCATTTTCAATGTCGAGCAGTGTATGTATGTATGTGGGTCACATAACTCAAAAACTATATGCCGTAGAAGCTTCTAGCTTGGTATGTAGGCTCTGAGGATGGTCTAGTTGTGCACCTCCCTTTGTGGTTGCATTCGAATGTTTCCAAGGGGGTGTTTTACCCTTTTTTTGGGGTAATTCAGTGTTAATTTTAATGCAGACTCAAGTGATATGAATTGGCGCTACCACTTGGCGATATGTCGCCAAGCTTTTGGTCACCAAGTGTTTGACGCCAACTTGGCGACATATCACCAAGTTGGCGACAAATTTGGCGAAAAAATTATTTTTTGAATTTGGGTTCAACTTGGCGCTATTGGCGATATTTTGCGAAAAATTTACTGAATGATCTTAAAATCAGCAATATTTAGAAAATTAACCATTGTAAAATATTTTTTGTATTGTTTCGTGGCAGATTAGGGGTGTAAATATTTGAATTGTTACCTTACTCACTCCAAGCACTTTTTTTAACACTTAAGGCAACTACTAAGATATTTACACCTAAAAGGAAGTAGTGTGGGGTCCATGCCAGATTTTTTTTTTTTACAAAATAAATGCACCCAGGCTAGAGAGGAACAGTTAGGTTAGAAGTTTCTGGGTTAAAGTTGCGTGAAAAGGCGCATGACAGCTCCTTAGCCCCCAGAATTTTGAAGTTTTTGGTGCTCCTGCAAGGTGCCTTTAAATTATCAAGTTTGAAATTTATTTTTTTCGAAAGTAGTCCGGGTCCAGAACCAAAAGGCCCATGAACAAAAGATTCACGTTTAAAAGGTGGGATGGACAGAAGATCAGCTACTTTTGGAGAAGAGATGTGTTAATCTTCCAGTATCGTAAATTAGAAAAAAATCTTTTCTGCATCAGCGGGTTCGACGCGACGGTCTGAGTGTCATAGAGACAGCGATCAGCCTTGCCAATGTTAAATTAACACAATGAGATGCGATTACTATCCCAAATTTGGCAATCATGTCCGGATTTCAATTATCAAAATATTTCCGAATACTTTTCAGTTTTAAGAACCAGTCGCTACATTATTATGTATAATTTGCCTTGGCATCAATTTTGTTGACGAACTAAGAGTTGCTGAAATCTACATTACACATAAGTGATTGTAAGTTAAACCTGCATCATTCAAAAAATAAAAAAAATAGTCAACTGGTGTTTCTCTGTGCTTACTCAAGTTAGTCATTAATGTTTCCGGTGAGTCTCTCCTTTCTAAATCATTTTGTATTTTATACGCTCGTGTCTGTAACTCAACAACTTGGGAAAGATTTAATCATTTCCATGTTTTTCAGGGTTGGTTAAGTGCATCTCCTCCTAAATACTAAATGCCTGCTACATTTGCTTCGCTATGGGAGACATTGGTTCCACTTTGAGCGCTACCTTGCGGCAATCCGATGATGCCGTTGTTATGGTGACAAATCCAAACAATATTCGAGTTAAAATTTTTGAGTGGCTATTTTTTAAATTTAAATTTATAGAAATCAAAAAATCGTTAATTTCTCTTGTCTCGAAGAACTCCGATATATAGCAGTGCGTTGTGAACCAAGGGAGAAATTTCGTTATGTGCGAAAAACCAGAAAACAGAAGGCATATAGTATTTAAGATGCGTTGTTAAGTATCGCCAAATATACGCTACGTTTGTTTTTAAGGCTTTTCCTTTTTCTGTAAAACTATAAACTGCCACGAATAGCGTCGTAGTAATTTTTAGTAACGTATCAAATCTTTAATCCGAAAAAGTTGCTACTTTTGCATTTCTACCGGAATATTTCAATAATTGGAAAATTAGCGACCTTGATCCATTCACGTCAAACTTTGGCACCAATGCCAGCGCAAGGAATGTTTGACCTTTGCATACGTAAACAAAGAGTAAGGAGAAATCTATTTGCATAGGATACAAAGTAAAATTCTCACGGTAATAATTTTAGGTTATAATTTTTCGTTTTGAAAGTATCAGCAAAGGACCGAAATATATTGTAGCTTCGTCTTTGATGTCAGAAAATTTGGCGACAATTCAAAAATTTCCCGATCAAGTTCCCTCAATCTTTTCCATCTTTAAATATAAATTTGCCACTTTTACCAATAATATGAAATGCCAACGAAGCAGGCCAACCTTTTTCCATTGGCACGTAAGTACCCGAAATAAGGTCTTATAGTAACAGAATAAAACTTTATACACTAAAAAAATCGCTCACGAGTAAACGTTTGGAATCTCTGCCAATTTTATATGTGCAAGAATATGATAGTATGGATCTATTATATTACCCCCTCCACTTCATTTCACCCTCCAGGGTCCCCCGTACCTACCAGCTTAGTGGTTTAACCGAGATAGGGCCCTGAAGAGCGCTCTGTTCTTAGTTTTGAACCAGAACCTAGGGTCGAGCAAACCATAGGCCCTAGCACCCCCAGAGGTATCGTTTCACTTGGAGGACTTTGTGACCACGACATTTTTAACGCCTCCCAGTCACCATTAATCAAGACGGTGGATCTTTGATCGGCTGGGATCGAACCCGGGTCCTTTCGGACACGAGTCCGATGCCTTACCGATCGGGCCACCACGGCCCTTACCCCCTCCACCTGTTATATAAAAAGTTTCGAATTTTCGATAATCAATTAAAAAGGTTTCCATTTTTAAAAACAGCCTAATTTTGTCCCCCCCCCCACCCCCAACCAGATATGATGTTTAACACCGAAAATTCTGGCGAGTTTTTAAACCCAGGTGAATTTTCACACATTTGATGGAGTTTCTACTATTCATCAATAAAAATAAATTCTAAAACCTTGGAGCTCCCACACTTCTCTGAATAGCAATTAATCCATGTCCATAGTACAAATTCTTGGTATCAATTGCTACAATCACCCCTTTAATTGTGTTAATTACACCCTTTGGAACATCTTGTGTATTGCGTTAGAATAGTTTATTTTCCTTATTAAAGTTCCTTTTTTGATTCCTAAAACCTACTGCACTGTTTGTTGAAATCCATTTAAGTAAGAAATATCAATAAATATATAATGGATACATCCATTATATATTTCACATGGTAAATATAGAAGATGAAAGGACATTTTTTAAAATTTATACATGTATATCTATATATATAAAGATGACGGTGTTTGTATGTTTGTAACCGCTGGCCAGAAGCCCCCACAGCACCTACAGACCTGAAACTTGGCCAAAAATTCGAACGTATCCCAGTAAAATGCACCTCGAAAGCCAAATTTTAAATTTCGAATTAGTTATTTTTAAATTAATTAATTAGTCTCATTTTTGGTGTATCCGCCATAATTGAGGGGGGAAACCTTCCCCCACCCCAAAACATTATATATCGCTGGAAAGGGTTTTTTTTTCTGAAAAAGAAAAGTTTTAGCACGTTTTTGTCCGTTAATTAGGACAGGAGATATTAATTAATCAAATTTAGTCAATTTTCAAGGCTTCACTATGTACGCAATACTGAAACACTAGATCCATTTTCCAGATCAGCTGCTCTTTTGTCCCTGAAGTTACTTTGTGGTTTAAATTAGCGTATAGATTTAAGCCTTGAAAATTTGTTCAATTTAATTAATTAATATGTCCTGTTACCTACTTAACTTTCTGTCTTTTATATTTATTTGGGGAATTGATTTAAACTTTAACATGACTTTAAGTGGAATTTAAAAGGTTGTGGAGCGCATTTGAACTAAAGATATAATAATTTTCTTCAGAGGGGTCTGAAGTGAATTTAAATTTATTCAGTTGACTTCCTCAAAATTCGGTTACCGAAAATATCAGAATGGAACTATTATTTTTAAAAATTTAGTGATGGCTATTCAGTTACTCTTTGTATTTGGCGTGGTAAAGTTTGGCAACAATAGGGATATTTAACAAACCTCCCAGCCAGTGAAACACTACTTTCTCCAAATCAAAGAAAAAGAAAACGCTCTGGGAAGGAACAATAGTTGTTTGCAGTCTAAAGCGTATTTTATTGCATGTTTAAAACATGTATTTAATGCCGCCATCACTAAAATTGTTAACAATAATAGTTCCTTTCTGACATTTCGCTTTCGGTAACACAGCTATTCAGTTACTCTTCGTACGTAGGTTGCTACTTAAGTTTCTGGCCTTGGCAACATCAAGAGTTGCTAGGCGACCGCAGACGATTCCAAATAAAAATTTGAACTTTTTTACCATAAATTCCATAGAACAATTTTCCATTTTTATCGCAATGTGTTTTTTGTAGTTAATTAAAAATTTCATCTCGGACAGAAAATGCAGCTGAATCGTGAACATTTTCAGGCGATAATTTTTCATAGCTATCGACGTGGATTATCAAGACAAGAATGCGCGGATGAACTTAATTATTTATACAGCAGTAATGCACCATCTTATAGCTCTGTAAAAAACTGGTACAACGAATTTAATCGTGGTCGGTGTTCACTCCAGGATGAATCCCGTGAAGGTCGTCCAAAATCAGCTGTTGTGTCGGAAAATGTCGATTCTGTTCATGAACTGATTAAGCAAGATCGTCATGTGACCTATCGTGAGATTGAGGCCTCTCTGGGCATCAGTATGACGAGTGTCAATAGGATTTTACATGAACATTTGGGTGTAAAAAAAATTTGTTCCCGTTTTATCACGCATAATTTGACAAACGCTCAAAAGCAGGATCGTGTCAAATGGTGCAAGGCTATGCTGAAAAAATTCGTTCGTGGAACATCATAAGCAGTGTATAACATCTGCACAGGTGACTAAACTTGGATCTATGCATATGAGCCCGAAACAAAGCAGCAATCGACTGTTTGGGTCTTCCGAGACGAACCAAATCCAACCAAAGTTGTTCGTGGAAGGAGCACATCAAAGCAAATGGTTGCTTGCTTCTTCGGAATTACCGGTCTTATCACAACAGTGGTGTTGGAAAATGGCAAAACAGTTAATTCTGAATGGTACACTACCCTTTGTTTGCCAAAAGTCATCGGAGAAATCCGTAAAAAGCACAGGACACGGCTAATCATCCTGCATCACGATAATGCGAGCTCACATGGGTCGGCTCAAAAGAAAGAGTTTTTGACCATCCAAAACATCGAATTGATGGGTCATCCGCCATCCAGCCCTGATTTGGCACCTAATGACTTTTTTCTGTTCCCGTACATCAAAAATAAATTAAGAGGTCAACGGTTTTCGACCCCCCAAGAAGCGGTAAATACCTTCAATATGCACATTTTGGAGTTACCTCAAATGGAGTGGAAAAAATGCTTTGAAAACTGGTTCATACGCATGCAAAAGTGCATAGATCAATATGGAGAATATTTTGAAAAACAATAAAACCAATTTTAAGCATAACTAGTTGTGTTTTCATTGTTAGGTCAGAAACTTAAAGTAGCTACCTACGTATTTGGCGTCGTAAAGTTTGGCAACAATCGGGAAATTTACCAAACCTCCCAGCCACTGAAATCTTGCTTTTTTGAGGGTCACTGTTAGATTGTAATCACTTCAAAGAGATGGTGCGAAAGACATTATATTTCTTTCCTTTTAATGTTCACATTAAAATCATGGAAGAATGGTTGTGGCTGAGCTACCTGATACAATCGGTTCCCTATGTTAATAAATTTAGATTTGGCGACCAATTTTACATTGAAATTACGGTTAAATCGGTGAATTATATTAAATTTCAAGGGCAATATTGCTGTATTCGTTGAGAGTTTTCGAAAATCTTGGCACTGCAGTTATGTCAAAAGTTCCATTGAAACGTGAAAATTTCGCTAAAAATAAATAAGTTCGTCACACACACACACACACACACGAAAAGAAGAAAAGTCTTAAGAGTGTGTTAAACTTTATTTATACTTAACTTCCTTAACATTTATTGCACGGGCATCGCCGTGCGGGTATTGCTAGTAAATAAATAAATAAATAAATAAATATATACATATAACCTTTAGGAGACAGACTCAAACATATGCGAGTTGGAATACGTCTTTGGATTCGATCCCAGTGTGAGGAGGGGCCTCACGTTTCACAACCATGACACCTTGTTCTATCCAAGTGGGAGGATAGGAGTGTTCCACAGTCTGAAAGACCAGAGACAATCTTTCTGGACAATCCCGGATTCACAAATGCTGTCTGCCATCGCTTGGGACGAAGGAAAGACTCGCTTGCTGATGGCCTCCAGAGGGGTGGAACCGAGGATTTCCATCTGCGATATGAAGACTGGCGGCAGACGAATCCTGCCCAATCCAGAGGGTATGCTCAGGTAAGAACAGAGGCGGATACAAGGGAAGGGCGGTGGGGGGCGATCGCCCCTACTTTGAGGTGCTTTCTACCAGTAAATTTTCTAAATAAAAGTTCAAAAAAAAAAAAATAATAATAATTGAACAAAATTTGGGCTCTGTCTCGGAAAATTTTCGGACTTAATGTCCGAAACCTATGTGATCAATATTTGCAAACTGAAATACATACTAAAAAGTAAGTAATAAAAATCAATCGCCCCTCCTTGCAAAATTTCTGGATCCGCCCTTGGATAAGAAGCCATTCGTGATTGCTCCTAACATCGGAACCCCAAGACAGAGGGGGACTCGACCCCCCTTTAGACATTAGTACTCTTAATTAAAAAAAAAACTTATGGACCTAAATATTTGCAACAACTTATTCAGCTTATGGTAAAGAATAGCTTCGAACACAGCTCAAACGGGGCACTTAACGTATCCCCATATAGTACAAGCGATACTGCCGTGCTAAGCACAAAAGTCGTATCTGCACTTTTTAACAAAATGAAGTTATCGCCACCACGTTGTTCTCTATTACGTCTTCTACCAAAATACAAAATTATGTGGTCATTTGAGAACGGGAAATATTTTTTAAAAAATTCTGAAAAAGTTTCATCTGAATCAAATACATGGTTGCGCAAAACTTTTAAAGGGTAATATCGCAGTTTGAGCTCGACTGTAGATACCACTTTTGCGCTAAGCACGGCAGTATAAGGCTACATGTTAAGAGGTGGGGTGAGGTGGAGAAAAGTAATGAATAACTGATTAATTTTTTTTACTCTAAAATTTAATAATTTTCATCTGCTTTGAGTTTGCTGCTTCCCTCCTTTTACAATGAATTTCAAATAACAGATTTCCACCTGCTTTCTTCGTTCTAAAGAAAAGGAAAATACAAATCCTCCTAAAATGATTACTTATCCGTCTAAACTTCTGTACTGCAATTATCGCGAATCCAATACTTTTTACTTCCTTTTACGTAGTAAAGGAAGTATTGTGATCGCGAAAAAAAAAAAAAAAAATCACGCAAATTTGAGTCTAAATTTTGATTTTGCTCACCCCCGAATGAATGTTCAGTAGTTTTTTCGACCTGTCAGCACGTGCATATGTACTTACCAACAAATAAGCCGCCGAAAAATCCTTTTCAACCACCCCCGAGTTAATTACGACGAGTTTTCTCGTGACGTCTGTATGTACGTGTGTGCGGATGTATGTATGTATGTGGGTCGCATAACTCAAAAACTATATGCCGTAGAAGCTTCTAGCTTGGTATGTAGGCTCTGAGGATGGTCTAGTTGTGCACCTCCCCTTGTGGTTGCATTCGAATGTTCCCAAGGGGGTGTTTTACCCCTTTTTTGGGTTAAATCAGTGTTAATTTCAATGCAGACTCAAGTGATATGAATTGGCGCTACCACTTGGCGATATGTCGCCAAGCTTTTGGTCGCCAAGTGTTTGACGCCAACTTGGTGACGTATCACCAAGTTGGCGACAAATTTGGCGAAAGAATTATTTTTCGAATTTGGGTTCAACTTGGCGCTATTGGCGATATTTTGCGAAAAATTTACTGAATGATCTTAAAATCAGCAATATTTAGAAAATTAACCATTGTAAACTATTTTTTGCATTGTTTCGTGGCAGATTAGGGAAGTAAATATTTGAATTGTTACCTTGCTCACTCCAAGCACTTTTTTTAACACTTAAGGCAACTACTAAGAAATTTACACGTAAAAGGAAGTAGTGTGGGGTCCATACCAGATTTTTTTTATATATTCTGCAAACATTAAAAAGTAAAAATTTTAACAATGTTATTTAAAGTCTTGAAACAAAAAATATTCCTTTGCCTGCATCTAAAGTTACACATATGGGCGCGCATGCAACTAACTTACAGTTTCTTAATGGTAGGAGAATTTCGAACGACCGATCTTGTCTAGTACATCAACTGCCACAAATAAAATCGCTGGATTATAAAATCAGCCGCTTTTTAAAATCAAATCTACAGGAACCGAATCTTTACAATATCAAAACATGTTAAAACTTTCCTTTAATAAAATCAGTATTGCCGTTTTATAAAATCAAGTTTTTGGAAAACATATGCAATGTTAATAATTTGAAAACGACAGCTATAATCATGTTGAAAATTGCCTTACATAATAAATTTCAAAGTTATGTAGCACAAGAAGTGGAAGAGTCTCGGAAGAGGAAGAAATGTATGCCAAATTTGCACTCTTCAATGTATAGTATACGATTTCCGTTAATCAAATATCTATAAGCCAGTATTTTAAGATCCGTCTGTAAATAAAAATGTAAATTTTATTTAGTTTTTAGTGTATTTTGAAACTTTCAAAACAACATAGAAATACAGTACCGTAAAATAGGGGTGTATCGGGGTCAATCGAAGCAAAACTTCTCGACCGTACAAAGAAATTCTTCATAAATATACTATTGGGTATTTTTTGCCATTAATTTTTTTTTACAAAAGTAAGATCATAGGAAGTAGGAAAAAATTACTTTTGTCAATATGGCAACGTTATTGGCTTATAAGGAGGGCTGCACGTGGAATTCTAGAAAACATCACGTTTCCATAGACTGCAAAACTTCATATGTAAGTACAAACCTTCTTATATTTCAAACCTATGAGTGGTATGTTTCAATTATGCATGTATCTGAACAACAGAATACCACATTAGAAGTTACATTTTTTTAAAAATTGTGTCATAAAAATGAAGAATTCTGAAAAATGCCATAGGAAAAAAATTGCGGGGTGTATCGGAACACTTGGTTCTGTTGTTCCAATTCAAACTTATTTAAAGAAAATTGTTTGAAAAATCAAGATTCTAATCCCAATTCTTCTAGTTAAGACAAGAACAAGGATGTATTGCTGTTTATCCCTTCTTGTGAGCAAGTAGATCTTAGAATGACAGAAAGTTGCAGATTTAAAAATATTTTGGCTCCGGAAGACTTCTTTTTACTTAAAATACAATTGGAAAAGTCATACAAGCTTTATGTATCAAAAGTTCAACACACAGACAGTGATGAATAAGTGGGAAAATCTTACAGGAAAATCCCCAAAACCCAGATTTCAAGAAACTAAAGAAAAGGCAGCTTTATCATCCCAGAAAATGTTATGCAAAAACTTAAGCCAAGCCACAACTGCTAGTTTTAAGGACAAGTACATATTTGTGGACGATATAAGTGACTTTAATTTATGTTACAGCTTTGTATTTCAATTTAAAAGCATTTCTTAAAAGTAATTTTAATTTTTCATAAGTTCAAAATTATTTTTAATTTCAACGAATCATAAGCGTTTACTTGTATAGAAAATAAATTTTTATTTGACATTAATTATTTGTTATTATTCTCCTCCATCAATATTACTCATTTTTATGAGACCCATTACAGGTTAAATTGAAAAAAATAAAAATTTTAACATGTGTTCGATTGACCACTATCAGCGGGGGGATTCGGAACACCCCTAAATTCCTATATATATAAACAATAAATGTTTGAAATGTTTTGTCTTTGCTTGGAATATCAAAAGCAAAGCAAGACCGAAGTTTTTACTCAAAAATTTAAATTAAAAAAATATTTTAACTAGGGTTGGTTAGGGTAAGTGGGCCCCCTTTTTAGAACAGTTCGTTTTTAAAGCCTTATACAAAAGTTTTAAAGCAAAACAGCTTAAATTTTTTGACTTATTTTATCTTGGACATTATTAATGAACACAACTTCAGCATTATTTCCAAAAAAAATGCTTTAAATATTTTTAACCATTGCATTCTTTACAAAATGGTCACCCCTCCCCCCCTTTACTTATATTTAAAGCGAGCATATTTTGGAAAGGGGTTTATGGGTCCTACCTGACAACGTATGCAGTATTGTAGTAAAGAATATTTTTCTGTAAAGGTGTCCATTAATGAGATATCTACTTACATTTAAATGTGTACAGAAAATTATAAAGCGGAATACAAAACAATTGTCTCTGTGAAATTCATTAAAAGCCGTTAGGCGTATTTTTTGCTTTTACATATAAATTAATGTTGATCAAACTTAATGGAGTCGATTAAGATCAATTTTGGTAAAATAGGGGAAAAAAATAGGTTGGAAAAAATGGAAACACTTAATGGCAGCGTCTATTTGAAGATTTCTTAGGAAATGTTATCATTTCATCCTCAGTTATAATTCTAACTTCACCTACATCCAATCAATAAAAAGTGTAGCTATTTCTATTCTTTCTACCAAATTTTTCAGTGTTTTTTTCATTTGTATCATATTTTAAAATTCGACCTTCTTAATACTTTATGATTTTCCTTGATGCAAGTTTCGCAAATACATAGTTACAAGCTTTGGCAGTTTTTATAGCTAAACCATCAATTTCTTCTAGGTCTCCATAATTATCTTTCATTTCATCGTAGAAATTGCTTCATCAAAACTGCTTTTCATTTTGAAATCATCATTATTATAAGGGGGCCCACTTATCCTAATAGCGGAAAACCAAGGTGTAAGTGGGACCCCTCCCCTTAAACACTTATTAATAATACTTTGCATAAAAATTCTTATTTCAATGTGTACTTTAGTTTAAACTCTACAAGAAAACTTGATGAACATAGAAACTAGCTGTCGTGGCCGTCACGAAACTTTCTTCTATATCTATCTTATGAATTCCGGTTACAAAATAAAATACGTACTCGCCCGAGTAGTTGGAGACAGCGCCAATTTCCCAATTATCGTAATAACCCTGCAAATGCAGAATCAATGAGCGAAATTGGAAATCATTGCAAAAGCCTTGTTTAGATAAATTGCAAACATTTTGTTTGTTAGTAAAAAGAAATTGGCAACAGTTAAAAATTTCAAATCATTGAAAGTTTTCAGCTGTTTTGATAATTAAATAGCGTGAAAGCGATTTTTTAATGAAGTAATTTTTCGCATTGTTGACTAAGCGCAAAAATCACCCCACCCTCCCCCTGGGGCGATTGGCGCCAAAATTTAATCGATGCTTGCTTCCATATTGGGTTAGTGTTATTCCAAATTTCATTCAAATCGCAGCAATATTTCCCGAGATACAGTAGGTGCAATGACAAAATAAGCACTTTTGATTGCTCCACCCCCCTTTGAGATATTGACACACAAATTGAATCAGCACCTGTACTCAATAGGGTCTACCTATGGACCAATTTTCGTTTGATTCCGCCGGTTACTTCCTGAGATATAACAGTCACCCTCGTGCAGAACACGTGCGATTGCTCCACCCCCCTTCGAGATATTGACAAACAAATTGAATCAGCACCTGTACTCAGTAGGGTCTACCTATGGACCAATTTTCGTTTGATTCCGCCGGTTACTTCCTGATATATAGCAATCACCCCCGCGCAGAACACGTGCGATTGCTCCACCCCCCTTGGAGGAATTCGCTAAAAAAAGTCAGGTGCACCAGTTCACATGGTGGTACATATGTGCAAAAATTTTTGTTCGATTTCATTCAGTAGTTTTTGCTCTAGCGCGGCCACAAAAACTGGTCACACACATACAGACTCACACACACACAGACAGACAGACAGACATTTTCCAAAAATGGTCGAAATGGACTCAGCGCACCTCAAAACGTGCAAATCCGTCAAAATTCGACATTCGAAAATTTTCACGAAACCAATACTTTCTTCTATATATTAGATATAGAAGAAAGTAAAAATAATAAAAACAACATGAAAACAATTCTTTGAAATATGTTTGCTTGAACTCGCCAAAAAAAATTTTTTTTGGAAATTTTTTTGCCATAAATTATATGATCTAAAAAAAAGTTTCATAAAACCCAAATACATGCAAAAGCAATCACTGTGATGCAATTTGATATGATCAGTACAAAAAAGTATAAAAACTATACGCGCAGTTCACTTTTAAGATGGGTGGCCCACTTATCCCAGTGGCCCACTAACCCGAACCAACCGTACTTTTTTACAATCAAAGCTGAAAAGTGTTCCGATTCACCCCACTTTACGGTAATTTACTTATTTCCCAGATAACTGATTTATAAAAACTTTTTCTTTAAGTGCAGGTATGCCAGTTTATAAAATCAAATGTCCTCAGGACAAATGTGATTTTAATAAGCGGCGGGCACTGCGCAATGATGCTTTCACTTTCAGTACTTACTATGTGGACGTGTCCTTCTGCGGAGAGGGCATGGCCGCTGCCCTCGCCGGACCACCCAGTTGGCTTCTGGTGCTGTGGCTGACGAAGAAGAAGCAGATTTTGACTGTCCACAGACCATACAGCACAGAAGTCGGAGCCAAGGCTTACAAAGTGAGTATCGATGTCGAACTAAATGGTCCTTTAACCCTTTTGGGTCTGACGGGACTCAGAAGTCCCACAGTGTTATGAATCCTAAATGGCTGGAACCATGCTGAAGCTTTTGAGTATAATTCAACCGCGACGAGATGGCCGGTGTCTATCAAATGAGAAAACGAGTCCATTCCTTAAAATAGGTAGAATTTCTACCCATTCAAATTCCCCCATCAATTGTGAATCCCATTCCTCAATTTTCATCTGCGTATCACCCCTTCCTAAAAATGGACAATCCTGAAAAAAGGAGGAGTCATAGGCCATCTCTGCGAAGTTGATTTATACCACGCCTTGTACTTCGCTGAGAGGCCGATAGATGTTACCTGCAATCTGAAAGTTTTCTAGCGGGGCCATATACCCTGAATATTTTCAAAATTTTTATACTTGGTAAAAATGTTTTTTGATGTATTTTTAACGCAAAAAACCAAAAAAAAAAAAATTCATTGTGAAATTCATTTGGAATATAAAGGGTTAAGTGAAATTCATTACCTGTCAGAAGAGATGCAAAAACCCCGAGTTTTTGAGAGCCGGAAAAAAACCCGGGAATAAACCCGGAATTTTTATGAACATTTAGAATTTTGAATGTTAACACGCATAATAGTTATTTTTACATAGTTGTTATGCCTAATGTGTGAGTAAGACTTCGTTATTATTTGAGCTAAAAATTCAACTTTTAAAGCAGTACTGATATAAAGTGTCACTATCTTTGCAGCTCTTAAAAAAGAAGAAAAAAATAATACTGAAATATATATATATATACTAGCAGTACCCGCACGGCAATGCCCGTGCATTTTAATGGGAAGGAAGTCCACTGAATAAATTTAAATTCACTCCAACCCTCTGAAGTAAAATTATTATAGTTGAAGCGGTATAGTAATTGGCCACTTTAGCGACATCGTATTTGTATGCTTGAATAAAAAATGAATGAAATATTTCTGCATTAATAAGAAATACTTCATATGATACTATATTAATGCATTTTACTACTCATACTGTCTGAAAACACTTTTTCAGATATATTATTAGAAAAAAGTCAACGCAAAAACAAAAATGTCAAATTGATAGTAATTGGCCATCTTATCATAGTTATTGGCTACGAAACCATACAGTTATTGGCCATGTAAACATTCAACATCTTTCTGTAATTCAAACATCTTTCTGTACGGCTGCTTGTCCATTCCGTTTTCTTTTCTTTTCTTTATTTTTCACTTTTTTTTGCTGCTTTTCTTGTTCATTGTTTTCAATAGCTGCTCTGTAACTCTCAGAAATTATAAAGAATGGTTCAATTCTCTATCCTATTAAGAAATTTTCTCCTACTTTTTGGCGCATTTTGTTGGTAATCATCGATAAATTTGCTACAATGAGTTGTTTTGTTTGAAGTAGAGGTGAAAATGCGCTTTGGGTCCCTGTTTGGCGTATTTTCAAAAAATCGCCAACTGGCGCGTTTTTCCTTGTTGTCTCGCGTAGTTGAAAGCTCCGAGAGACATTACGCAGAAATGGCGTTTCTATGGCGACAAAACCGAAATCCGTGTTTGGCGAGAAAAGGGACCCAAAGCACAGATTAAGCGAAGTAGATGGCGTATACAAATTTATAGGAGTTTTCAGAGGAGTTATCACAACTGTTGCTGCTGTCACATTATCTTCATTAGTCAGATTTGCATTTGTTGTTATAATTGCAGTCAGTATTTCAGTATTGGTAGAGTAGTTTTTAGAAAAATCATTCTGAAAAAAAAAAAGCGCCAAACTTTGTATAACGGTCATGTGTTATTTGAAACTTCCTTCTGATATTTCGGTGCTTTTATCGGATGAATCCTAGTTTAAGGTCCGGCGATAAATTCTTGTCCACTTCGCCTCCAAAAATATTTTGGAAGTCTTTTAGAGACATGAGCTTATTTAATACATTAAATTCTTCATCTGATTTTTTTGTTGCTAAACATTTAGAGTTATCAATAGCGTTCTCATCATAGGGGGCCAATTACTATAATTTTCTGAAAATATTGTGAGAGTTATTGGCCACAGCAAAACTTTAATTTTTAAGAACATATCCTTATATTACACCTCAAATTCACTAATTAGGCATCGCAGCTATAAATCTCATAGTATTTTAAAAGCTGTAAATGCATTGAGTTTTTTTAAAATATCGCATAGAAAATTCTAGTCTTACCGTTTTATCCACAACCTTTTAAACTGCACTAAAAGTCCTTTTAAAGTTTAAAACAATTCGCCAAATAAATCAAAAAGACAGGAGATATACTCAAATTCAGTAAATTTTCAAGGCTTAACTCTATACGTAAATTTAAACCACGGAAGAAAGAGCAGCTTGTACGGAAAATGGATCTAGTATTTCCTTTTTGTGTAGAGTTATGCCCTGAAAATTGACTAAATTTGATTAATTAATATCTCCTGCCCTAATTAACGGACAGAAACGTGCTAAAACTTTTCTTTTTCAGGAAAAAAAACCCTTTCCAGCGATATATAATGTTATGGGGTGGAGGAAGGTTTTCCTCCCTCAATTATGGCGGATACACCAAAAATGATACTAATTAATTAATTTAAAAATAACTAATTCGAAATTAAAAATTTGGCTTTCGAGGTGCATTACACGGGGATAAGTTCGAATTTTTGGGCCAAGTTTCAGGTCTGTGGGTGCTGCGGGGGCTTCTGGCCAGCGGTTACAAACGTACAAACAGACAAACGAACACCGTCATCTTTATATATTATATATATATATATATATATATATATATATATATATATATATATATATATATATATATATATATATTTTTTTTTTTTTTTTTTCTTTTTGATAAAAACGCTTCAAACAACCCAGTCTATCGAAACAAAAGGGATGTGAACGCTTGATGTTTTAAAGAAGGTTGTATATGATTCCTACATAAAACATCTGAAAAAAATGTTAGTTATTTAAAAAAAAAAAGTATGTTAGTTGCATAAAGTAATAACATTTTATTAAAAAAATAAAGTATCAGAGCAATTATCTAAATAGTACTTGAACCAGTTAAACCACCAATTAACCAATGGAGAAGCAATGATTGTGTCAGATAAGCAATTAGTATTAATTTTAGAAAGCAAACTCGACAACCATCTTAATTTGAAACTATACATTATGACAAAACAAACTCAAGGCATAGTGGCCTCTTTTATTTTTCCGATAAGCAATTCCACATACTGCAAAATATAATTGTAGGAAATATATTTTGAATGTAATTTGGGTAATAAAGACAAATTTCAAAACCAGAATTTTTTAAAACTTTGAAAACTCTTCCCATTCCTACACTGTTCTTTTGACTAGACTTTTCTTATTTCGCCGACAGAGTGTAGTGGTTAAGACGCTGACCTCTTACGCCCAAAGGCGCGGGATCAAACACGACTCCAGTCGATGGATTTTCATGATGCAGAAAATCGGCAGCGTCCATATTGTATGATTATGCTGCTTGCAAAAGATCCCTCGAGTACTTGTTTGTGGCAATATTTAATTCCTCGTGCAGTTTCGCATCGAATAAAGCTCCGGTGCCTCCACCTATTGGGAAAACTGGGCGTCGAAATGGCATTTCACCGATGGTGGTGCCACGTGAAAGCATGGGTGCCGGTGTCGGGGAATGCACAAGGTCTGCAAATGGCAAAAAGCTAAACGCAGCCCATTTGAAACAAAAACAAACAAAAAAAAAAAACTTTTCTTATTCCAGTTCTCCTTGAACCCCAAAGACTCCGAACAGGTTGTCGTGTTCGGGCTAGCTTTCCTCCGCCTCTATCGTCTGCATGGAGGTGTTCGTTTTCTGGAGTATCCCTTTCGAGATTTAGAACGGTTGGGTATCGCCTTCCATTGCGTCGTTTGGACCGAACCAGAGACGAACTCGTTCGCGGCGTCCACCACTGACGGAAGGATCCTCTGGTTCCAACAGACGACCATACTCAAGGAATTGAGCATCGAACAGGCCTTGGCTGCAAATCCGAGGTTCGAATAAGTTTGACATTCGTTTTGCTGATAAATTCTTTTGTATTTCTATTATTTGTTTGAGGTAATTATTTGGCTTAGAAAGATTCGAAAGTGTTCAGCTAGTTTCTCATGAAATTGTGGAATCCAAGTGTGTATATATATATATATATATATATATATATATATATATATACAGAGCTGCAATGGACATTGGGCTGAGAATGTGTCCCAGACCATTAACGAATTATATTATTAACTAGCTGCCAGGGCAGCTAGATTAGCTTCCTGCGGCATGTTGATGCATAACGTCCCCCCTCTCTAACTTTTACCTCATTCTGAAGTTTTATTTGATATAATTTAATGTTCATTTGATTTCAAGACGTACCACGAACGTGGCCCGGCGTTGCACGGGCACTTCGTGCCCTGAAAGTAGTGAGGAAAATGTCAAGAAACTACTCCCCGCCAAGGCGGCTCGCTAACAGGCGCTTCACGCCTTTACTTTTTTCCTGTATAAAAAAAATCATTCGAATTATTGAGATGCTTCGCGCCTTCAAGATGGTGAGGAAAGTTTCAGTAAGTTCAGCTCAGGCGCGGATCCAGAGTGGGGTCATGGGGATCATGACCTCCCCCCCCCCTTAACCGACCAAATATAGCAAAAAATTGCATTTTTGGGACTTATTTTACGAAAAAACTGCCAAACCACCCCATTTTTGCACAAAAATTGCACTTTGACCCCCCCCCCTTTCCGAAAATGACCCCCTCCTTAACCAGAAGCTGGATCCGCCCTTGGTTCAGCTCGCTCAAAGGAGAAAAAGCAGACATTGATGCTCAGTTTTTAATATAAGTAGATGGCTCTTCAACAAATGAATGTTTCAAAATATTACAAGTAGCTAGCGATAAAAATACTATGTAAGTCGCCCGCTTATGAGTTTCGTGTTTGATTTAGTTAAGCCTTCATTCAAAATTCTCATTTTCATTTTTATTATTGTTTCATGGCATGGCAACCACGTTTTGCAATGCAAGAATGGATTTCATATTTAATCATTTATTAGGCTTAATCGCTTTAAACTTGACTACTTATTAATTGATATCTTCGCTAATTAAAATCGTATAATTATATAGATTGAAACTAATGAAGCTTGAAAAATTACCTATCTATCGGTACCTGGTTCGACTTTCAGTTCATTGGCGTTCAGGAGAAAGAAGCGTGACATAGAAAGATAGTTAGAAAGAAAGATAGTTAGAAAGAAAGATAGTTAGAAAGATACTCAGTTTTTAATATAAGTAGATTATTGCGAAAAACATAAATTTGAATTTAAGATTTCAAAATTCAATTAATTTTTTTTTCATTAATTATTTTTTCTAACACTGTAGCAGCAATTAATGCACAAACTCACCGTAAACGTAATTACGAAGGCAATTCAGAAACTAACCTCCGGTCGATTGAAAAAAATACACCAAGTTAAGTAAAAATAGTTTAATATATATATATCTTACAACTACATCTTTGCACTATTTTTCGACATAGTCTCCATAACGATTGAGGCACTTATCGTATCTCTTCACAAGCTTTGAAATTCCTTCTGCGTAAAAATCACCCGCTTGTGCCTTGAGCCAGCCTGTGACCGCATCTTTGAGCTCTTCGTCGTCATCAAACCGCTGGGACCCGAGCCATTTCTTCATATGCATGAAGAGGTGATAATCGCTTGGCGCCAGATCTGGGCTGTAAGGTGGATGGTTGAAAACGTCCCACTTGAAGGACTCAAGAAGGGCTGTTGTTCTGCGAGCAGAGTGAGGACGGGCGTTATCGTGCAAAAAAACGATACCGGAAGTCAGCATACCACGGCGATGAATAGCTGCTGCAGAGTATCCTTTGGCTGTAAAAAACCTTATAACAGCACGCACTTCACATTTGGCGGGATTTTCTATTGCAGCACACATTTCAAACTGCCACAAAAACTAAACTAACGCAAGTACGATGTTCACTCGACTACGGCTTGATGCCGACTGACCTGCTGAGCGTGTGAATGCACAGATGGCGCGCTACTCCCCCCACTACCCGCACTGTGACCAATCGGAGGTTAGTTTCTGAATTGCCCTCGTATTTTCAGTTTGCAGGTATCATTGGGGTCTATGTTTGGCTCTAGCGTCTGTCTTTGTCTTTTGTCAGGATGGTGCCCCGGCACATGGGGAACGGAGTGTCGTGCTTCCTGTTCGCGAAGACGGGTGTCCTCCTCTGCACTTCCGGCGCCTCCGTCCTCTGCCTCCACAAGACGGAGGACGGAGTCCGTTATTCCGTCGTCTCGATCCTGCAGGTGAGTACGATCCTTTTCAACAGGTACAGAGCCTTTTCCCAGCCACTGGCTGAGTTTTGTGCGAGTGCTTACTGTCCGTACGTGAAAGCAGCGCCTGGCACTCGCGAACCATTCCACTTGAAAAAGGGGTGATGGATTGTGAATGGGAGCTTTCCGAAGCTTTCAATTTAAAACTTGCATTTTGGCTATCCTTTTGACATATTCAACTATCTTTAATTTTACTATATTCAACTATAACCTTTTGACATATTCAACTAAACTATGTATTTGAAATTAGAATCGTTCTACATTGTTTGATACGGCTCAAATGCTTCTTATTATTCTTCCCCTTATTTTTACCTTACCTATCACCCCTATTTTGGTAAGATCAGGGAAGACCTAACTTAAACGGAAATGCGCGGAAGGTTTTACCTAAAAAAATCAGACAGTACTTGTTTTTATCTTCGAGAGCATAATTATTTCATTCCATCTAAGGCAGCAACAAAATACTTCTTTTGGGCCGCTCCACGAGAACGCTGCCCTCTTGCCCCGTACATGACGCTCATATATTTCATTTAATAATAGCAATTTTGAAAGGTAGGTATTGAACAAAGTTTTTTGCTCAAGAAATCCCCCACCAGTTTGTGATTTCTTAATAAACAAAATTTCGTTCATTACTTTTTAAAATCACTACTTTTCAATAAAATACATGTTCGTCACGTGCAGGATAAGATGGCGGCTTTTTCGTGGAAGGAAATATCAGTAGAACGATGATGTCCTTTTGGAAATACCAAAATAGGTTTAGAGAAGACTTATCTTCTGAAACTGGTTCTTACGGGACATTGTGGCGGCCAGAGCGAACTGCGAAATAAATAAATAAATAAACAACAATAACAAACAAACAATGTATTATATGATTTTTGTCATCTCTAATTCAAATTATGTTTCTCGCAATGGCGAATTGCGATAAGTGGGGCGTATGTCGGAGAACACATGATACAACTTGCCGCAGAGACTTAAAGTCCTTTTGGCTCAGTGGATAAAGTTCTTTGTTACGATCGCGAAGGACCCCGTATCGGGCTTCGACAGGGACACACACCCGTAAGCCGCATTGGTTACCCGATCATTCAACAGATGGCGCCATCTACCGTCAGTACCACGCTTCCGTGTCCTGCATGGTGACGGAGCAAAGGCTGATGGACGCGTCACGTAAGTAAACTGCCAATTTGAAAAAGGAACCACGTGGCTACTAAGGTCCAAAAAGAAAACACATAGCAAATTGTCATTGCACACCAAAAAAAAAAAAAAAACTCGCTCCATTGGTCGAGCGAATTCAATTCTCAAAATTCGTCATTTTTCTAGGCATTTAATATTTTTTAGTGTACTGAATCGAATAAATTAAGTTTCAACTGGAGAGGACTTACTGCTCCGAAGACAGTTGAATTTCAATTAAAATTAAACTTTAAAAAATGTATTTCCTTAACTTTTTGATGCTGCTAGGTGATTAAGCGTATTTTTAATTTTATCGGTTATTAATTTTTGTACATTCATTTGGGTTGCAGATTCCTGATCTTCCCGGCAACAGTTCCCGAAATTCGGAGATCGTCCAATTGGAGTTGAATCCCGCAGAAGACAAGCTCGCTGTCGCCACTGACGACGGTCAGATTCTGAGCCATTCCTTTTCCAAGACGGATCTCCTCTGGGTACTGGTTTTGTATGTTTATTTCGCAAGAAATTATCAGCTTAAAAAAATCAGCAACACTTATTTTAATATCCTTTACTTAAAATTAAATGACTGAGTGTTGTACAGTAAGCGTCTACTTCACCAGAAAACCATACGATAGTGTAATAATCCCAGATGTCTAAATAAGTAGCAATAAAAAGAGCAGAGTAAGCTATGTTTCTCCCAGAACATGGATGCTCTTAGCCATGAGAGCCATAAAAGAGCAGAGTAAGCTCATAAATTATTTGCCCTCGTGTCCCAGTTATCAAAATACCAGGTCTTAAAGTCTGCCGTAATTTTAAGAAAACTCGCCGAATTTAGCGAGTTTCAGTTCGTTATGGAAGACATCTTTTACAAGCATTGCACTTAAATGTATAAGTTTTCATTCCCAAATCAGGTTTCCCTCAGAATCAGAAATTATCTGAGTTTCATAACTTTGTGGAAAGACGAATTGACATGACGACACAACTTGTCCCTGGACTGTCGCAGTTCAGACCATTTTATTACTTCTTTTTCCTAAAGAGGTAGTAAAATATAAAAAGCAAAAGTAATTTTGTTAAAATTTTCTGAGAAAAAATATTTGGTGGGGGTAAAAACATCCCAATAAGGATTAGTACGATATCTTTCCTTCGTAGTTTTTAGGTTACGATGCGGACTTGAGCCCCGTCCTAGAGTATCGCCAGCACAAAGGGAGAGTGAGAAGTGTAGCTACATCCGTCTCCGTCCCCATTCAAGCCACCGTCTCCGAATCTTCAGTCATCCTATGGAACTACCACAACAGGTACGTACACATTTTCCCTTTCTCTCCTCGTACCAGTAAATATTTCTATTTTAGATGCCTCAGCAAGCCGAGATAAATGGGCTCCGGGCATAGGCGGTTCGTACAGGGGGGCGCCTATGCCCAGCAAAGGGGCAACTGTCCCCTTACTTTCAAAAGGAAAAAAACCTTGTCCCCTCACTTTTTCAGAAGAAAAAACTAATGATCGATTGAAATTCTTTTTTACTCAGTAGACTGATTTATTTTATGAAAGTAAAAACGGCAAATTCCAAAAAATAGTCTTTTTCAGGTTATTTCATAAGAATAGAACTTAGAATCGGAAGGTGGATGTCTACGGTAATCATCCGTCTTAACATTTGAGGCCAAAGATCGCATTTTTTTTATGTCATTTAATCATTAGTGTTAAAACCCAATAATAATTTCACAAAATTCTTAAAAAAAAGAAAAAAAAAAGCTTCAGAGGTGCTGCTTCCTGCCCCCCCCCTCCCCCGCATGAGTTTCTTTTGACTCCCCCACCTTTGTGGTACACCAGCCACCTATGGTTCTGGGAGCAATTCAATTCCACTCCTTACCAGGAAATCGTTCGATTCGATGTTGTAATTTAGTGTGCAGAATTCGTTGAGTTCCCCTAATTTGTTGAGCCCCAGTCATCCTTATGCAAAAAGGGAAAGCGCAACTCAGTTACATATGAAGTTTCCTTTCCGTGTGAAAATATATAGGAACTAGCAGAACCCGGCAAACGTTGTTCTGCCTAAATGTATATTTCGTCTCCACATAGTGTTTTGGATGTAAAAATCTATAAAGCGTTGTTGAAAATAGGCATGAAAGATTTTAAAAATTCTAAATCAAGCAAAGCTGAAATTACGCACTGAACAATCTACAAATAGGCCACCAATTATTTTTATAAAAATTAAAAAATACTGAACAATGAAAAACTTTGCACACATTTGATTTTAGATAGGAATTTTATGTACACATCAAGACGAAGAAGCTCTCCACAAATCGTGAAAAGAGATCTTCGTTTTGAAAATAAAATATAGAGACACATAAAATGTATAATGTGAATGGACCATGAATAGCTCTTTTAAATTAATTAAAAAGAGAGAGAGAGAGCAGTGAATAGTAATAAAATGAAATTGACATATTTACAATAGAATGTGACTGGACTACAAATAGCTACTTTAAAGTCCTAAAAAAAGCACGGTGAACAAAAATAAAGAGAAATGTGCTCATTTACAATTATGTTGCAAAAATGCACTGGACAGTCGAAAAGGTAGACCATCAATCGCTCTTCTAAATTCAAGAAAAAAAAAGCACGGTGAACAATAAAGAAAAATTTACGTATATACAATTACGTTGTAAAAATGCACTGATCAATCCAAAAAAATAGACCATCAATTGCTCCTTTTATTTCAAAAAAAAAGGAAAAAAAAGCACGGTGAACAATATAAAAGAAAATTGTACATATGTACAATTAACGTTGTAAAAATGCACTGATCAATCCAAAAAAGTAGACCATCAATTGCTCCCTTAAGTTCAGAAAAAAAAGCATGGTGAAAAAAAAAAAAAAAAATTACAGATGTACAGTTACGTTGTAAAAATTCACTGATCAATTCAAAAAAGCGGACCGTCAACTGCTCCCTTAAATTAAAGAAAAAAAAAACGGTGAACAATAATAAAGAAAAATTTACATATAAACAATTACGCTATAAAAATGTACTGATCAATTACTTTTTGGCAATCTGAAATCAATTTGAATATTATATTTGGCGCTAAATATACACCATTCCGTAAGGCGTTAAAATAACTTCCAATATTGCAGTATATCATAGCAAATAGTATGGACATGAAAACGAACTATTGATTGGATGTTTGGCGAGAAAATATAGTAACATACTTTGATTGAAAACAGCAATAGATAAAGAACAAAATAGTGTTCGCCTGGAAAATAATGCATGACATCTAAGCCTCTACAAATCTAAAGGAGTTCCGAAATATGAAACTGAATCTCATTTGCTTTTAAAAAAAAGATTAATCTGTTAATCAAATGCCTTTTTCATTTTTTATACTTGAGATAGTTATTGGGAAAACTTCCATTATTGAGGGCTCTTGGCGCAATTCAAAAGATCGCCAAATTTCATTTCATTTCATTTCATTAGGCGCCAAGGCGCTGGATGGGATGATGAGGATGAATGCTAAGTCCCTGTCCTCCAGTACGCATTTATTTCCGGTTGGATTTGATTTTCCTGTTTATGAGGTTGAGTTTTAGACAATTTTGTACAGATTTTTAAAATACTGTTGTCGTTTCCAGATGACATCAACTTATGAAAAATGACAAATAAGATAGGAGAGGCCCCCGTGAAGAAGAGCTAAAAAATCGCCAAATTTACGGTAGCAAGCAATTCCAACTATCTGCCAGAGAGTTGAGTTGATACACTAAATACTCGATTGGATTGATGAAAGCCTTCGAAAATGGCGTTTTAAATTGAAATTACAGAGACAGAATCAGGTCTAAAATTGAGATAAAAAAATAACTACTCATCGGATTTTGTTGAAACTGGTCTCTAAACCTTCCCAGTAACAAAAGGAACAAAAGGTGAAAATTTCAGAAAAACCCCCCGGGTAGTTTCTGAGATCTTAGGGAACACACACACACACATATACACATATACACATTTACCAACATTCATTTTTATATATATAGATGAGCCGAGCTCTAACAATAACTTTGATTTGCAAGATTGAATTTAAATGATGAACATTTTACACTGTATAAGTTCGGCAATTTTTACATTGCAGTTACAGCAAGTTGATAGGATTAATACTTCGCGGTATCAATTGCAGATATTTCTTGATGCTTTGAACTCTGTTTAATCTACTACACTACACGCACATGATAAAGGGTATAGCTACTTGTGGTAATCTCGCATCAATTGCAAAAAATGAATAAACTTTGGTTGGAAGCTTTTGTGAACGCTATATGTAAGTATAATTGAGCTGACACTCCTTTGTGTTACCAATTTGCTTTCCCATTAAAATTTTATACCATCTTTGAAAAGTTTACCCAAAGATTCACAATCCCATGGTTACGCTAAAATTTATGTCATATGCATAGCCAGTCTATGTCGACAGGTTATTTTGTTGCTAATAGCAGCTACTGTAAACTCATTAATAATCAGATCGATGGCAAAAAATATTGCTTTTGCCATGGGCGACCATATACGAAATTTTAAGGGAGGGGGGGGGCCTCAGATATTTTCCCTATAGTTTAGTAGGATATTTTTCCCATGGAAAGCAATTTCAGTGCTGATTACAGTTATTAAAAATTGAAAATGTTTAATAACTTTTTCATTAATGGCTGAAGAATAATTTTTTTTATATTTTTGCCGCACAAATAGTACTAAAAGCAAGGATTTACAATTTTCTTACGGTGGAGGGCTTCAGCCCTCACTTGCCCCTCGTTATGTACCCCCATTCCTTGTGTTCACACGCGTATTGTTAAAAAATAATTTTAACTGGCAGGAAACTGTTGCTGTACAGCGACTTTGGAGGTCGGAGGATCTCCATCCATCCCTTGGGGATACAGCTTCTCGTCGCATTCACGAAGCAGGTGATTCTCTATAATGTCTTGCAGGATTCGCTTTTGGAAGTGAGAAGTCTCCAATGCTCGGAAGACCCAGAGGTAATTGCTTTTCTTCTTCTCGTGCCCGGAAGGATGTTTCTCACATTCTAAATCCAGTCTCTCTTCAGAAGAAGATGGTTTGAGCCGATCTGACAAATGAGACGTAACTGTTAGATGTATTATGTACTGCGTTCCATTGCAAAACATTTCCTTTCTTAACTTTAAAGATAATGTATTTTATTGAATTTCTAGTAATAAAACTTCATAAAGCTGGAAATTAGGGATTAAAATTTAAATTTTTACAAAGAGAATCGTCACTCCAGTTTTTACGATCCAAGTTCCTTGGCGTCGAAAAATGTTCACACTACTATTTCCACTAATTTAATATTTGTGTTAGTTGCGTTGCATTTCTATTCCACAAATATGTACAAGTACTCAACGGTTGTTTACTTTCATGATAAAAGCACGAAAGCATTTGAAAGTTTAGCTCATTTGGTGGACCAGGTAAAGAAGCTTTCAAATTACAAACATTGCCGTTATGTTTTCATACCTTGAATACACTACAAATAGTAATCAATGACCAGCTGCGTGGCCCGGCGTTGCACGGGCGCTTCGCGCCTTTGAAGTAATGAAGAAAGTTTCAACAAACTACTCGCCACCAAGGCGGCTCGCTTGAGCATTTACTTTTTTCCTGCATCAAAAAGTCCTTCGAATTTTTGAGAGGAAGAAAGAGACAGAGATTCTGGCCCGATTCCAACACGAAGCTTGCGCGAGAGAGTATTGCGCAATAGCGATTTTACTTAACTTCCTAGTTCCGAAGAAATGACAATGGGAGACTTTTTTTTTTTTTTTTTGATATCTCCTTTGATTAAAAGCATTCAACTACGATATTGGTCGTTTTGTTCAGAAAGAAAATGTAGAATCGAATGGTACCTCGATCGATTCTCTACTCCCAGCGGAGTTTTTGAGGAGTTCAAGCTTCAAACAGACAGACAGAAGTGAACAGATTTTAATAGTATAGATTTCAAAACCGATGAACTTACCTATTGTCAACCCCTGCTTTGCAAGTCGATATCCTCACTCAGCGATGTGTTTGCTCTCGTATTCTAGGTGACTTTTTCTCCCGGAGGACACAACTTTTGCGTCTCCAATGAATCATCCATCACGATCTACGACACCTGCACTCTCCGAGAGTTAGCTACTCTGACCCGAAGCGGAAGTACGAAGGTAAGTGTGAACATCCTAATATCCCAAATAGCACAGTTGCGTCTCAGTGACGTAACAAAAACGTCACACTGTGACATGCGTAACATCTCAGGGACGTCGTGGCACATCTCTGTAACGTCTCAGAGATGTTTCATGCATGTGGAAATGTCCATCTTCAGTTACCTCGCATGGTAACACCTATGGGCTGTCACACTGCGACCCTGTCGTCGCAATGCGACAGCTTAGAGTTGTTCTGGGCACGTGGAAAAATCCAACTTCAGTTACGTCGCAGAGTAACATGTATGGGCTGTCACACTGCGACATCATTGTCGTAATGCGACTATCCTCAGATACGTTTTGGGTATGTGGAAAAATCCAACTTCAGTCAGAGAGTAACGTATGGGCTGTAGCACTGGGACCTTGTTGTCACAATGCGACTGCTCAGAAATGTCCAACTTCAGTTACGTCGCAGAGTAACCTGTATGGGTTTGTGCTGCTGAAACAACCACGAAAATGTAAAGACCGGATTACAAAATCCTTTTTGAGGAGCAATATCTCTATGATTGGAGCATTGGCTACTTGGCAGCATTGTGAAGGCAATAAAAATCCTGCTCGCACCATTGCATGAGCAATTAAGTTAGTTAGTCTCGCCCCAACTATATATATAGTTGCATTTGACGTGTGTGGCATAGATAGATGCTACAAAATCAGTTCGAAGGTGAAGTGTTAACTGAGCGTACTTTCGACGATTTTAATTAAGAATTATCCGTTCTATACTACGACTAAAATATTCTGGTTCATTTGCTCTTTAATAAAAATCAAATTGAATAAGAAAAGCAGAAAGACTTCAAAAAAAAAAAAAACTTGCATGTATAGATCCAAATCACACTTCTCCTCGAATTTCTTTCTCTTCTAATTCTGATGAATCGTCGTGGGTTAACATGCACATGTAAAAGACATGTCAAATGCTGACGGAGAAATAATATTGGATTCTGAATTGAATTTTATGAACATTCATATTCTAATCAATAATTCACATCTTGATTAATTTCAGTATAATATTCAAACTTTCAACTAAAAAAAAAAAAAAAAAAGATTGCTGTCTTAAAAGCTTTTGAACATGGATGAAGTTATCAACTCTGAATCAGTGTATATTTGTATGAATGAATTCAGTCAGCGATGACCTGACATGCCTTGTATTAACTTCAGGTGCAACGGCTGCTGTGGAACCAGGATAGCAGTATAGTGTCCGCCGATTCTAAAGGTCGGGTCTGTGTGTGGGATTTGGAACATTCCTCTGACGTGTGGGAGTTCTTAATTCCTAAAGCCACCTGTTCAGCCATGGCCATCAACGGAGACAACTTGTACGTGGCCAGCTCTGATTGCAAGATCACGTTGTTTCTGAAGGAGTCTTCCAGTCTTGCCTACAAAGTCAGTTTTCTCTCTCAGTATTGATTTCAAGTTAGACTCTTAGCTAAAAATAAATGCGTGCCGAAATGTAAGAAAGAAAACATTTACTCGTCTGTTCGTTAAAGTTTTTTTTACCCTTCTTTTTGAGCCATCAAGAGGAATGCTTATTAATCTCACTTTGATCTCAGACAACGTAAGGAGTAAATTATTGTTTTTGTGTTTGGAAATGACATGACTAAGAATTAAATAGTATTTTAGTCAGATGATTCTTTTCTATTTAATTGGAATATCTAATGAAAAAATAGTCACACAACTTCGGTTTTTTTTTTTTTTTTTCCGTGTGTGTGTAAAAATTGCATCGGAAATTTAGCCTATTTTTGACATAAAAAATGCGAAATTCTGTCAACACCTTTAAGGATTGAAAAAAAAAAAAAAAAAAGATAGAATGACTATTTTTGACCAGAAAATTACTCTATCTGTTCCGTACCTTATAAAAAAAGCTTATGTAAGTCCGCGAACTAGTAAGTGTCTGAATACGAATAAAAAAACCGAAAAGGTAAGCTAAAGGTTACGAAAAATTAAAATTTTAAACAATTCTTAGCTGTAAAATCTTTACTCCGTCAAAAACAAACTCATGTTTTCATTTTTATTAGAATGCTGCTCTTAACTTCAAAGGGGAATACAGCCAAAAATTTGAGAAAATGAAGATGTGACTTTTACCTCATTTTTTTCAATATATTTTTCACGCTAAGAAAATTCACCGATTAAATCACCTATAGTGTAACTAATCGGGAATGTAGAGGTTGATTTTATGTTTGAATATATTATTGTATTTTCGTTAGAAAAATGAGATCAGCTGGAACTACCAGGGCAAAAGGGGCAAAAATCTGTATACTTGGGACAAACCTATTAGCATTGTGAAAACAACGTACATTCTAATCACAGCATTGTGACGCTACAATGTTATAATTTGCCCTCAACTCTGATATCCTGTGTAACGAGAACTGTCGGCTCAAAGTAAAATCAATTTCCCATTCTCCGCACATTTCCCCTGATGGTTGTCATAGTTACGGAGCAATGGACTTTTCCCCACTTAGCTTTTGCAACAATGGTTAAATGCAAACGGTTAAAATTGCTTTGTGCGAAAACAATTATTCAACAGAAAAATCAACTAGAATAAAGCACAACATTTTCTTAGAAATTTTTGCTGTATTAATTTATGACTAGATTTGTTAGAAAACGTTGAGACATAACTGAGACATGAGGATATAAATAAAAGCATAAGCCTAGTTCGATAAACAAAATATAAACGAAATGCCTCAACAGGAGTGCATTAAAAAAAAGCGGAACTTTTTCTTTCGTACGGTTTCCATGGACACGACGTAAAATTTCTAACCTTGAAATATGCCAATTTTAAAGTAACCGAGTGTAATTTAAATTCATCAAAAAATTTTATGAGCATGGTTTCGTTTTTAGAAGCAAATAACTATAATCCACAGATGGTTGGGGAATGTGAGAGTCCAGCAGAGGTGACGGTTATGTTGGTGCACGTTACAACGCTACTGGCGGGAACCAGGACGGGATCTGTGGTCGGCTTTTCACTGCAACTCAACTGTCCGCTTTTTGAGAAGCCCTGTCATCACCGAAGTGCACTCCATGTAAGTAAGAGTGAAGGAACGTGTTTCTATAATCAACGAAATCAAAATTATATTTTGATTTTGTTAGAAGACATTGAATCTTCTACAGATTAAATTTCAACTTATATATGGTATATTTGCATAGATTCAGAGAGCCCATTCGAGTTCTAAGACAATCAATTAAAAATTCGAAAAGTAGTGCTAAAGTCTATTACTGATTGATGAAAATGTCTCATAAGGTCGTAACTACGTTGAGTAAGATTCTTATAACAAATAGTCCTTTAAAAATACTTTTTTCTGAGATTTAATAAAATAATCAAAATAATAATAATAATAATAATAATAACAATAATAATAACAATAACAATAATTATAATAGTAGCAATAATACTAACAACAACAATAATAATAATAATAACATTTACATGCGGCATAAATTTCAACTTTTGATTTTAAAATTCAATAAGAAAGCAACTGCTTTAATATCCAGTATCCTACATATCATCTTTGCTTTTGACACATTTGACCCATACTGTCGAAATCTCAAAGCCCCTTTAACTCAAGCTCAACCCTCAGACTACTAAGAGCCCATGTGGCCCATGGAATAGAATAGAATCTTCAATGGGTTTTCATCCATTTTAAAACACACGGGTTGTGAATTTTGCTAGAATTTAATTACCAACGTACGAGTCAGATCTTGTGATTTCAACCGGGACCTCCGTGACTCGTGCGTATTTCTTCTTTCCTAGGAAGGACCTAAGAACGTGCGCGCCTTTTCCCGGGGGTCCCGTTTCAACTAATAGTATCATTGCAGCACATGTTAGGGCACTTTTCTTTTTGTCCAGCCTCACACATAATCTAACTATCTCTTCCATACATTTTCAATACACAGTCTGCTTTAAGCAGTTTTGATTTCAAAAGGGTACTAAATTCAGGAGTTTAAAAGTATCTTCTTCTTTAAAAAATACCACTTCAGCTCAAGAATCAGGTATTTGACTGTTACAATTTTAATGGGATTATTTTTTGAGTTTCTCCAAG